>VZQC01007895.1:2276338-2350145 GCA_009823505.1 Rhizomys pruinosus
GTTCAGATGTCTTCTGTTTATTCTTTGTCCTTTTGACCTATCAAAGGACTCAGTGGGGTATTGAAATCCCCCGCAAATATGAGTGTACTGGGGTAGTGTGTGACTTGTGTCCTGGAGAAATTGTCTTTATAAAAGTTTTGTTGCCCCGAAAAATTTTTGGGGCATTATACATTCATGATTGTGAAATCTTCTTGGTGAATTGTTCCTTTTATAAAAATGTAATGGCTTTTTTAATGGTTCTTTGTCTCTTCTGATTTCTTTACTTTGAAGTCTATTTTGACTGCTATTAACATCGCAAACACCTGCTTTCTTTTTTGTCACCATTTGCTTGACTATTTTTTTCCATCCTTTCACTTTAGGTGGTGCCTATCCTTGAAAAAGGTAAGACGTGTTTCTTGTAGAACAGCATATCATTGGATTCTGTTTCCTAATCCAATCTCCCAGTCTATGTCTTCTATTTCTTTTGATTGGGGGATTTAGACCATTAGTATTTTAAAGTTATGCCTGATAGGTTCTGTGTCTGCTTCCTTTTGCCTGTTATCCATTTTCGTTTGGGTTTAGGTTTCTACCTCTGCAGTTATGATTTCATGCTTTCTCTTTCTCGGTGCTTGGGCCTGGTTGCTCCTTTCTTCTGTTCTCTGAATGCTTCACGTATTCTCTGAAGGATTGGTTTCTGGACATATTATTTTTTCAACTTGTTTTATGTCATGGAGTTTTTCTCTCTCCTTCCTTATAATCGCTATTTTTGCTGGGTATCGTAACCTGAGTTGGCATCTATTGTCCTTTAACACTGGGAATGCTTTGCTCCAGGTTCTTCTTGCTTTCATAGTTTGCATTGAGAAGTCAGTTGTAATTCTGATAGGTTTCCCCTTATAGGTCACTTGTTGTTTTTCTCTTGTGGCTTTAAGGATTTTATCTTTGTTTTGGGTGTCTAGCATTTTAACTATGATGTGGCATGGAGAATTTCTTTTCTGATCTTGTCTGTTTGGAGTTCTGTGTGCTTCTTTTATTTGTATTGGTTTGTCTTTTTTTAGTTTGGGGAAGTTTTCATCTTTTATTCTGTTGAAGATTGATCAATACCATTCTCTTGGGATTCTTCTCCTTCCTCTATTCCTATGATGAGGAAGTTTGATCTTTTCATAGTGTCCCACAGCTCCTGGTTGTTCCACTTTTTTGTATTTTTAAATTTTTCATAATCTTTCTTTGAGGTTTTTAGTTGTTCTGTATTATCTTCCAGGTCTGATATTCTTTGTTCTGCTTCCTCCATTCTGCTTCTGAGGCTTTTTCCATTCCTTTTCTCTTGATTGGATGAGTGTTTGATTTCCTTTTTCATTTCCTCTTCTGAATTCTTTAGTATTTCTACTTTTTGGAGCTTCTCAATCTCTTCCTGTAGCTCTTTGCTTCGCTGGTTGGTTTCCTTATCTTTTTCAGCAGGGGATCTTTTCAGTGTTTCCAGTTCCTTCCGGAGTTTGTCATTCTCTCTCTCTCTAGGTCCTTCTTGAGTTCTTCATTCTCTTTTCTTAGTTCTTTGATTTGCTCTTTATAAACTTGTAGTTCTTTAAATATGTTCCCAATTGTGTTTCTGATATCTGTGTCCTGGGCCATCCCCAGGGGGATCCCACTGTAGGAATCTTCCATAGGGTCGGTCAAGCTTGATTTGGGATTATCCTGCCCCTTTCCCGTGTTGTCTCTTCTTCGTGTTCCTGGGGCTTCTCCTTGCCTGTATTCCAATGTGAGTCATAAATGCCTCTTCACTATGTTGAAGGCTTGCTTTGCTTGCTTCCTTCAGATGCCTTCATAATCCCAGTTGTGGGGGGGGATCTTTAGTCCGTGCCCCAGTGCCTGCGATTCAGCTGGTTTCAGGTGATCTCAGATCTCAAGACTCACACAACCCTACCTTTAATACCAGCTGGGAGGATAACCCTGCCCCCACAGCCACAAAAGCCAATTAAGCAAAAAATAACTGGATTAACGGATTAACTATATTAAATCAATCAACAGTCAGCCTTGTTGAAACACCCAGCTGCTGCCTACCTACCTGCGCTTGCCTCAGCTGGTCTCAGGAGATCTCAGATCGATTATGTTTTTTAATCTACCACTTTGCTAAACATATAAATTATTTCCAGAATCTTTGCTCAAAAATATTTTCAGATATCTCATATACAATGTCATGTAACTTGAAAATAAGTATAATTTATGTGTTCTATTCTAATTACTACTCCCCTAATTTCCTTCTATAACAGTAGTTTCAAGTGCTATATTGAATGGGTGTGGGGATACTAGACAGCCTTGCCTGGTTCCTGATTTCAATGGGAATTCTTCAAGTTCTTCTCCATTTAGAATAATATTGCCTATGTGTTCAAAGTATAAACCATTAATTATGTTGAGTGTGTTCCATCTAGCCTAATTCCAAGACTTTCATCCTCAATATATCTTCAGTTTTCCCTAGTGCTTTTCTGTGTCTGTTTAGATATCATGTGGTTTATTTCCTTAAGTTAATTTGTATGATCTATCATGCTTATTGACTATGTATATTAAACCATCCCTGTATCTCTGGAATACAGCCTACTTGATCATGGTGGTTGATCTTTTTGATGTGTGTCTGCATGTGATTTGACAATATGAGACAGTTGTTATTAAGGGGAGAATGGGTGAAAGGGAGGTTCTTTAACTGTGAAGGGAGTAAGGAGGGTCATACAGGGGGAGTAAGAGGAGAGATAACAATTTTTAGATGCTGTGTAAAGCTGGAGTGAAATTCATTAGCTCAATGTCCTACTGAAAAATACATATACAAAATATATGAAAGCATGTATTTAGCTGAAGGTATATAACAAATACCACAGTGCCCTGCAGGAGAAACTGCCCTTCCCATTTGTCTAGGGTCAAAAGGACTTCCCAAGTAGCACAGGCCATTTCTACTCCTCTTAATTGCCTCCCAGAACTTGAAATTAAGACTCTACATTTAAAGATAGGCCAGATTTCAGACTCAGAGCAATGGAAATGAATTGACCAGGAGTCCTTCTCCCTGAAGGCTAGCTTTCTTTGTTTTAGAGGATACTATATAAGCAGCCAATGGAGAAAATCAATCAAAATTCCTACTCAGCTATAAAGTCTAAGAAACAACAATGACTGACCCAGCAAACTACTGCTACTGGTGGAGTAGTAGCACTATAATCTTGGGAGTAGTCAATAGCTTTCTAATTGGACTTAAGCCTCCCTCAATGGGAGGGAATTCATGTCTGGTACTGTAAACATAGCCAAATAGACATGGCTGGAGGGGTCATAGATGCCAGAGAAAACCTACTTTTTCTCATTTTTTATTCTCTCTCTCTCTCTCCTTCTTATCCTCTCTCTCTCTCTCTCTCTTAGCTTTGAATTTCAATTTCATCCTTATTGAGCCTCATCCTTCTTCCTGGCTATGATACCCCCAACTGAATTAATTCTTCTTTTTTACAATTTTAACAGTAACTTTAAGTGTCTTAAATCTCACACAATTTTGTTTTTTTGAGAAGAGTCTCAGTATGTTGTCCTGAATCTTATTATGTAGATCTGGCTGGTACATCAAAAGAAACAATAAAGGAAGTGAAGAGAAAACCCAGAGTGGGAGGAAACCTTCACTGCAGATACATCTGACAAAGCATTAATTTCCAGAGTATATAAGCTACTCAAAAAACAAAGAAGAAAGAAAACAAATGAATCTCTTATTCCTTTATGTCCTTGCGAGCCTTAAAATGTAATGCCAAAAAGAGGAGACCATGTAAGTATAGACTTCCCTGGGCAACCCAGAACACTTTACCAAAATCCTTCATTTATTAAATGAAACTGAATGACAACAGTTTGGAGTAATAAAAGCACAATTTCATCTCATATAATGTTTAACAAAATCAAGAAACTTTTTCTTCAAAATGTATCGCAGCCAGGTTATATAAAGTAAAGTAAATTTGAGGAAAATAATATAAACAATGCTCTTGAATGGATTTTAAAAGAAATTGAGACCCACTCAATTTTTGAGAATGGATGGAAAGATGACTGTGACATTTCTTAATTAATACAGGGATTTCTCATGTACAGATAGGAAACATAATGCCCTATACTAAGTGGTTAATTGTGTAATCCATAAGCATTACTGACAAAGTTTAAGTAGCTTTTTGTTCCAAAATAAATATATAAATACAATTCATTGAAACTAGACATCTGGATTTTCATTTTCGCATTACTGGCAAGCAGAAAATCTCTCTAAAGCCAATCATCTGCTGACTGTTATTGCCCAAACTTCATTTCCCACACCCAAAGAAACCCAGTGTTCTAGGACTGAGAAACTCTAATTTGCATAGCTGATGATTCACTGACGATACTGTCTTCCAATTTCTTCACTTAGTCACAGAAAATAATTTTACCTTAATGTATATGCTTCATTTGAGAAGAGGCAATTAGGCTAAACCTTTTATAATAAAAACATTAATCAGACTTAGACCTTTGAGGACCTCCCATTCTCTAGGATTAGGTGACTGGATCTTCAAAAGCATCTCCTAGAATAGTTTCTCTGGGGCTCAGGGGCTGAGTGATAATCAGGAAGAAAGCTGCTCGTCCTGGCTCAGCAATGTCAAAGGAGATGGAAGAAATCCTCGAAGGCTCTTCCTGGTTCTTAGAAGACATGCATGGTACACACTCATACTTTCTTTTTCTCATTGGACAGTCAGCGCTCATATTAACTTTCCCATTCAACAAAATAAGCACTTAGGGATAAGCAGCAAGTTCTCTGTTACAAAGTTCTGGATCATTTTAGAAGAAAGGGAGAATGATACTGTGTCACAGTGTGTCCTATGCTGTGTAAAATTCTATGGAACTGACATTGAAGGAACTCCCATGCTGAAATACATCAGTAGAGCAAGTCTAAGAGGAGAGAAAAATGATGCTTTGGAAAGATATATATATTTACTGGAGAAATCTAGTTTACAAAAATAATTTATTTGAAAAAATATTCTGTCTAGTTAGTATCATATATATTTAAAGAATAATGTTGTATTCCTTTCAAGAAATTGGTTAAACTTTTTGAAAAATTAAGTTTTAAGTTTGGTATTCATATAAGGAGAAATGAGCTTTATCTACAACACTGAGAGCATATTTGAATACTTATATCTCCCAGAGGACAGCAGCTCACCAAGAGACATGGAATCTTTTTCTATTTTTATTAACAAAACTGTTCTCAGTTGTTGCTGCACCTCAAATTCTCAATATTCATTAGCTTAATGGAAAAAAATCAAAATTTTAAAACATGGAAAATAGTTATTTTATTTTTGAAAACTTGAAAATGTACCATAAATATGCAAATTGAACAGCAAAAAAATCAGAACTTAGATCAATTCAGCCACACTATCAATCACAATAGACATAATTGATATATATGAACTACTTTAACAAAGAACATACACAATTTTCTCAATTTAAAACATACAAATTTTGGCAATAAAAGCACATTTTAATAAATTTAGAGTCATAGAAATTATACAAGTCTACTATGACTAATCTGGATTTAAAGAAGAAATCAATAGCAAAATGACAGCTGGAAATCCCCGAATACTTGGAAGCTAAAAATTATGTTTCTAAATACCACATGCATTAAAAGAAAGTGTGGGGGGGTAATATCTGAACTAAATGGAAGTGAGACAGAAGTAGCTAATTGTGTGAGTTCAGTGCTTAGAAGAAAGTATATTTAATGCAAAAATATTAGAAAAGAAAAAAGGCTTAAAATAAATCAAGTAGCATTCCACTTTAGACACTAAAGAGTATAATGTTATATTCAAAGTAGAAGAAAATAAATAACAAAAATTGGAGCAGAAATCAATAAAATTAACCACAGAAATTCATTAATAAAAAATCAGTGAAGTAAGGCTGATTATTTGAAGAGGTATATGAACTGACAAGTCTCTAGACTGGCTACCTCAGGGGAGGGGGGGAAGAAGAAGAAAAGCAAATTACTAATGTAAATGAAAGAGGGGGGCAGCATTTCAGGCCCAGGGAGATGGCCAAGTGGGTAAAGCACTTGCTGTGTCACCCACTATCTGAATAATGGGTATGTTTTTAAATATTTTATTTACTTTTTATTTTATGTCTATGAGTGTACTGCCTTCCATGTGTGTAAATGCACCTGTGTTATGCAATGCCCACAGAGGACAGAAGAGGACAGTGGATGCCCTGGCACTGAAAATAAAGACCCTTGTTAGTTGCTATGTGGATGCTGTAAATCAAATCTCTGTTCTTTGCAAGAGCAGCCAGTGCTCTTAACCACTGAGCCCTCTATCCACCCACATAAAACAGTTGCCATGTAAGTGAGAGGACCTGAGTTTGGATCCCCAGAACCCACACAGATCCAGTCATAGCTAAGCACACCTGTACCCCAAGTGTTCCTACAACAGTAAGGGTGTTAGAGATAGAAGAATCCCCGAGGCTGGCAACCATCAAGGCTGGCATACACAGAAGTGAACAATGCTCGAAAATACAAAAAAAAAAAAAAGAAGTGAACAATGAAAGGACCCTATCTTAAGCAAGGAGAAGAACAAGGGACCGGACATTTACAGTTTGTTCTCCCTTACCGTCCACACACACATGGCATGTGTTTATGTGCATTCCTGCATTCATACATATGGACATGCACAGCACACACCCAGACACAGACACACAGACACACAGACACACACACACACACACACACACACACACACAGAGTAAATGGATTCTCCAAACTCTGTACCTATATATTTGATAACCTAGGATGACACACATGAATTCCTCAAAAGTACAATTTCTCAAACTCAGAGAAAAAATAAAATCTAAATAGATAAAATTAGGAAAATTAAATCAATAGCATTTTTTGTAATTACTGAAACTTAGAAGCAATCAAGATGCTTTTAAGTAAGTAAATATGCAACTTATGGTACATTTAGAAAATACTGTGTTAATCATCTCTAAATTGAAACAAACTAGGACTTGGAAGATAGCTTGGACCTGAGTTCCAGAAGAACTAGAACTACTAGACTTCAGTGATAGACTCACACTCAGGAACAGCTGTGCACACAAACTTGATTCAATAGCCCTTAACATATATGACAGGATGCATGAAATCCAGTGGGGTGTCGAGGGATGGAGAAGGGGGAGGGGTTTTAAATATGATTGAAATGTATTGTATTAAATGCACAAAATTCAATAAAAATACACATTGAGCCAGGCGTGGTGGCGCACACCTTTAATCCTAGCACTTGGGAGGCAGAGGCAGGTGGATCTTTGTGAGTTCAAGGCCAGCCTGGTCTACAGAGCGAGTTCTAGGACAGCTGGGGCTACAGGGAGACCCTGTCTCGAAAAGACAAAAAAACCACACACATTGAAAAAAATTCAGGCATGTTGGAATGAACATGTAATGAACAAGTAATCCCAGTGACAGAGGGGTGGAAAGTGGAACCATCCTGTGCTCACTGCCAGCTAGCCTAGCTGATGTAGTGAGTTCTAGGCCACTGAGATTCCTTGTCTCAAAAAATGTTGACAGCACCCAAGGAACTACACCTGGGATAGTTCTCTGGCTTCTGTACACTTTTATACATGTGTGCACATGAGCACACACAGACAAACTCAAAAATTCAACACACTCTTAAAACATGAAATAGAAGAATTTAAATGTATACTAATCAGCCAAAGAAATACATCCATACATCTAACTATATAATATTCTGGAAAAGATAAAATTGAAAACAACAACTTGCATTTTGCAGGGAATATTGCAAGGGAGGAAGAAACAGCACAGGGAGGTCTGGGTGGTGGCTTATTCTGCACAATAGCGTAATAGTAAATACACATCACTATACATTTGTCAAAGCCATCAAAGAGCAAAGCCCAGAGTAACCTACTGGTTTTGGGTATTATGCTATATTTTTAACAGAACCACTTTATTTTCCTGTAAAATTTCAGGCCCGCTTCACTTGAGCCATCAATTTTTAGCCCAGGATCTACAAACTTCTTGGTAAAATACCAGATATTTATTATTTCCCACTTCCCAAAACTCAGATCTGCCACCATCAATTTTGCCTTTGTTGTATTGACAATAGCAAACAAGGATCTGTGTTCCAATCAACTCTTATTTACATAAGCAGATGGTAGGCCGATTGGATCCCAACCCTGGCCTATACAGGAAAACATGGAAACTCAATTTCAATGAATATGGCCACTTGTGACCAATTGTAATTAATTGAATGCTTTCCCTTCTCAAGGAACCACAGTACTTTAAATTTAGCCTGGAAACTCCATGATGTTTCAGATTCCTGATCTGTAATTGGTAGCAAAGTTTATAACTAAGGTTGATCATTCATAATTTGATCAGATTATGTAGATCAAATTATATTTTTTAAACTAAGTCCAAGCTCATTACTGAGTACTGTGTGTAGTGAATACTCAGAGAGAGAGGTCTCTCTTGTTCTTCCAAAAGATGAAAGGTGCTTTGATAGCCAAACTCTCAGGTGGAATCCCAGGAATTCCTCCTCTTGTTTGTTCAAAGACAAGGCTCCCCTTTCATTTAATATTATTCTTAACTATACCTATCCTATTGCATCTCTTCTGTCAGTTAAAATATGTACTTCTATTGTCCTATAGAAAATATCTCTCGATCTTATTTTCCCAAACTGTTGCTGCTCATTGCTCTGCTATCTTTCACAGTAAAACACTTTCAAAATGTGTGCAAATATCCACACTGTCTCTAGTGCCATTCACCTTCTAAAACTGTTTCTGCCAGGTCCGTTCACAGTCTCCATGATGTCAAATGTGACAGTTCTTGGAGATTTGTAGACATCTCTTCCACACTTTAACCCAAACATACAATTCTGGTTACAAGACTTTTGCCAGCACTTGGTTGTAGCCCAGACTCAGGGTAACTTTGCTGAGAAGTGGAGACTAACAGATGAGGTGTTGGATGAGCCTGAAAACATCTTAGCAAGCACTTCCTTCTGCAAAATAGCAGCAGGCACAATGACCATGCATTTTGTTGAAGCCTCGTTAGAGAGTAGAATACATTGTCTAATTTATTTTCCCAAGATTTCCATTTAAATATCAGTAAAAATTCCAAAATGAGACTAACCCAAAGCATAGAGTGTCTACGCAAGCAACAAAGGAGTTCAATAATAATGGCTAAGTCCTTGGTGTCTTTTATATTTGACTATATGTGTCATACTTCAAAAGTGTGTTAATAGTGGTGCTTAGCAATATGCTTAATACGTGTTAATTATTGCATTTCTATAATGTTCAGCTACTTATGTACATTTTCCCATTTGTCTTTATTTTCACCTCTTGCAAGAGTCATTATTGTGCCTCTTATAAGAAGGCTGAACTATCATTCGACCTGAATAGAATCAAAGCAACAAAATTTCCTCACCTTCAAATTTATGAATTAGTTAACAAGCTAAATTTTCAAGGTAAGTCCTGCTTCAAATACTACATCTGCCTCTTAGGCAGGATTAGTTTAATAATTTCCCCCCATTAAGTAAAATCTGCCTACTTGACAATGTCCTTTTTTTTCTTTTTTTCATATTATTTTTATTTAAGTGGTAAGTACACTTAGGCAGCAATATAAAGAATGCCCATAGAAGCCCAATTACATCGGCTTCTAGTTTTCTGTACAAACCAGGGTCCCCAAGCCCAATTGAAGAGGTTTGCTTAAACAAAGAATGAAATCAAGTCCGTTTTTGCTATAATCTGGCGATGCATCCACCCTCCTTGTCCCTTACAATCTGGTCGTCCCACCTCTTCCATGAGATTCCCTGAGCTTTGAAAGGGAGGGTGAGAGAGAATGAGAGATAGAAGATCCATTTTTTTTCTTCTCTCCCCTCTCTTTCCCCTTTTACTCTCTCTTCCTTTTCTCAGGTGACATGTCACATTCTTGGGGCTGTCCGTGTCCACTGTAATAAACTCACTCTTCAAGTCTCATCTGTCTTCAAAAGTAAGTAAACTTCTCTGGGGTATGGATTCCTGAAGATAATCAGGAAACATACTATTATTCATCTCCTTTAGTTCTAGAGTCATTTCATTAACCCTAGAATTCTCTAAAATTCCTCTGTGAATTCACATCTATGAATTCAAAGAAGTGCCCTGGTGTAGCCTAAGAGACAGCATTTCTTCCTCTTCTGCTATTGCTTTTAGCAGCGACATTTACTGGCAAGTTTCAGTGGCATTCATGGTCAATGCTGGGAATGACCTTGATCTTATCTTCCCCTAACACCTCCACTTTAAAGAGAATCCTCTGAATCACTTTAGCCAGGTTTCTGCAACGTCCCACTTTTCTTATGAGATACCTCACATCCTGAGCACTGTGTACTCTTTCTGTGATCTGAATTCTTATTTCCAACCACTGTTGTGTACATAAGAATTTTTCACTTCTTTGTTTACTGTTCAGAAAACCCAGTACTGGTTTCTCTTCAGTCATTGGATGTTGCTTGGAAGAATATTATTTTCAGCCTAGTGAAACTTTGTGAGAAGCCTCACCCTTCCCTACACGTGGTTTGACTCTGAGACTACTAAACAAGTCTTTATTGCTTCCATGTGTCATACTTACTCAGGGTTTACAGCTGGGTACAACTATTGATTGGTTTTCTTCCTTGGTAGCTTACATAGCACCTTCCTGGACATGTCCTCACGGAGGAGGCTTCCCATCCACTTGCCATTTAGTTCATCCAAGTCCTGTCTTAAGTGTATATTGTCTTAAACAATAGAGCCTTACTTTCAAGTTCTATGATTCTATGGTTGCTTAAACAAGACCCGCACAATGACAATACCAGTTTACATGCCAATGTATATAGGAGCAGTTTTATAGGGTCCCACGTTTAGATGAAAAGCTATGGCTGGTGAGAGAGAAAGAGAGAAATTGTCCCTTTTTTGGGGGGAACAAGTTCCAGGAAAGGCTATCCAATCCTAAGTGATCAGCCTTAAACTGAAATATATACAAGCAGCATTAAATGGACTTGGGAAGTTACACACACACACACACACACACACACACACACACACATATATATATATATATATATACATATTATTACATATATATATATATATATGTAATAATAGTAGCTAAAGAAAAGGTCACAAGATTGAGAGAGAGTGGGGAAATATAGAGAGTTGAAGGAGGGAGAGCGATAGGTGGAAATGATAGAAATACAGTACTTTTAGAAAATACTCAAAAGTTTATTTATTTTTAGTGATATTTTGTGCATTTCATACAACATTTCTTAATCAAATTTAGACCCATTCCCCCTTCCTTGCCCCCCACCCTGCCAGAGCTCATGCCATGCATTGTGCCACAAACATCTTTCATCTTTTCCTCAGTCATTTTTTATTTATTTATTTATTTATTTATTTATTTATTTATTTATTTTTTGTCTTTTGAGACATGGTCTCCCTTTAGTGCCAGCTGGCCTGAGCTCGCTATGTAAACCAGGCTACCCTTGAACTCATAGAGATCTGCCAGGCTCTGCCTCAGGAGGAGTGCTGGGATTAAAGGCATGCACCACCACGCCCAGCTTTCCTCAGTCTTCCTTTTCGTATGTGTATAAATGTACTGTCTGCATGCAAGTTTGTGCACCTGTATCGTGCAATGCCACGGAGGTCAGAAGAGGGTGCCAGATTCCCCTGGAACTGGAGTTCTCCTGGAATTGGAGTTTCAGATGGTTCTCAGCCGCCATGTGGTTGCTGAGGATCGAACTCGGGTCCTCTGTAAGAGTGGTCGACGCTCTTAACCGCTAGGCCATCTCTCCAGCCTCTCCTCAGTCTTTCTTTAAAAATGATTTTTCAATGCAGAAGTGTACAGTTTTGGGCAGAATGTTTCAGTCAGGTCTTTTTTTAATTTCATTTATCTTTATTTAATAGCTCTAAGGACTCTGTACAACAAAACAAAACCATTCAAGTGAAGGAACAGCTAACAGAATCAGAAAAGAAATCCTTGTCAACTACATATCTGAACTGACAGAGAATAAATATCTAGACTATAAAGAGAAATGAGGAAACTAAACGTCAGTCAGTCCTTTTGCCCAGTCTTTTTTTGTTGATATTGTTCCTTTCAGTTTGTATCGCTCCAAAACATGCTTATATACATGCCACACATATACCAAAATTATGATGACTGAAAATAAATTATAGGTTAATTCAAAACCATGTTTAAGAATTCACATTTTTGGTAGTATAATTGTATGCAGGTAAAGAAAAAGCATAGCTTTACATTCCTACATTGCATAGCATGTTGATGAGTAACATTAGGTATTATATTTACTAAAAAAGAAAGAAAAAATAATTTTTCAATTTCTTTTTAAAAATATTTCTATTGAATTTTTGTGCATTTCATTCAGTATTTCTCAGTCCAATTTAGACTCATTCCCCTTTCCATGCCCCCAACCCCACCCAAGTTCATGCATTCTGCCATACATGTCTTACATCTTTTTCAGTCTTTTATTTTAATGCAGAGGTTTATTGTTTTGGGCAGAAGTTTACTGTTTCATTCAGTTCTTTGTACCAGACCTTTTATTGTTGTTGTTCTCTCCAATTTGTATTGCTCCAAAATATGCATCACACATATACCATAATTATGATGTTGGAAAAGAAACTGTATGTTAATTCCAAATCATATTTAGGAATTTGCATTTTCCCTTTTAATTTTATATTACTCTAGAATATGCATACATACCCTCCTCCATCCATATGGAGGAGGGTATGTATGCATAGCCAATTTATAAAGTCTGAAAATAAGTGGTAGGTTAATTCTAGAGCCCATGGAAGGATTCATATTATAAGAGGACAGTTGTTGTCAGATAAAAAGAAATATAACATTGAGATTGCTCAGCTTGCCTTACAACTAGGGATTTGGTGCTGGCATGCACAAATGAGGGATACCATTCATAGTTTGTTTTTTTGGGACTCTGTTACTTCACTTAGCATAATGGCTTCTAGTTCCATCCATTTACCTGCAAAGTTCATGATGTCATCTTTCTTTACTGATGCATAGATTTCTATTGTGTAGATGTACCACATTTTCTTTATCTACTCATTGCTTGAAAGACACTTAGATTTCTTCCAGCTCTTTGCTATTGTGAAGAGAACTGCAATAAATATAGATGTGCATGTATCTCTGTGACAAGAGTCTTGTGGGTATATACCCAGGAGTGGTATGACTGGATCAGGTGGTAGGCTCATTTTGAGTCTTTGAAGAGTTCTCCACACTGCTTTCCATAGGGGTTGTATGAATTTGCCTTCCCACCAGCAGTGGATGAGTGCTCCCCTTTCCCCACAACCTCTCCAGCATTTGGTATTCTTTGTTTTCTTGATCATAGCTAGTCTTAACAGAGTAAGTAAAATCTTAAAGTGGTTTTAATTTGCATTTCCTCAATTATTAGTTGACTAGTTGAGGTTGAACAGTTTTTAAGATGTTTTTCTATAAGAATGAAACTTTGTCTGGCTCAAGGCAGGACCTGCAAGTCTTGTCCTGGAACTTCTGTGAGTTATCTGATATCTCCATGGTCATTCAAGTTGTATCTGTGAATTATCTGTAGCTCTTTGAGGTCAGGTCGGGATATTGTGCTATATCCTGTCTCACCTATCTCTGCAGGGTTCCAGACCCTGATGGCCTTCCTTTGAGGTATTGAGCAAAATGCCACATCTCCAGTTTACTGGTTGCACAAACAGAAGCTTTGCTGCCCCCAGTAGGAGCCAAGGTGGCTCACTCTTCCCTTCCTCCTCCCCCCCCCCCAATTCCTTTCCCAGAACACAATAGGTTATAGTATATAAACACAATGCTGGCATGAATAAAACTGAGTCTTTCTCCCAGACCCTCTCTTTGAGTCTGTTTCATTTCTCAGGTGATTTCTTGCAGTTCCCTCCCCCACTCCTTGCCAGGAGCTCAGCCTAGGAACTGTTAGCCTGTCGGCAGGAGACAGCTCTGAAGCTTACAGCCTTGTGGAGCTGCCAGCCTGCTTCTAGGAGGGAAGAACATCGTGTGGATTGTGGCATGCATGAATAAAAGACCAACAGATTATATATATATGACAATAACCAACATTTCTCAGCCATCTTTACTTCTGCATTTGTGAAGTCTCTGTTCATCTCTTTACACCATCTTTTGAGTGAGTCATTTGTTTCTTACAAATTAAAGACAAAAGAATCACATACTCCAGGAGACATCTCAACAATGCTTGCCTCTCAAGTTTGCACATTGCCACAACAGCTTTATTCTCTCAAACTCTTCATCGCAATTTAGTGATACAATAAAAATCCTGATTTATTTTCTGCTGTGCTGACTGCAGGTCTTCCCCAGCTCATCTGGGAATCCCTGAGTATAAAAGTTGCCAAGATTTTATTTTTCTCTAGGTGTTTTCTCTCCTATTTTTAATTCTTCCTTTAATATTCTCATTCTAATCATTATAATACTTAAAATTATTTTGTATGGATTGAGTAAAATTTATGAGGGAAAAAATGATATTATATTATTTCAGTAGTACCAAATTCATGTTAAATTACATAAATTGGTTAAATAAGCTCTAAAAAGAGAATATTTTTCATTTTATGACAATCACATGACTGTATACACAAAAAATCCAACTGTATATACAAATGTAATAAACTTAGAGAGTACAGTAATATTACAAGATTTAAAGTCTAAATACAAAATTTCATTGATTTTATAAATCACTAGAGAATAATTGGAATATTATAAAATAATAGTGACTATGATGACAATTGCCACAATCAGTAGACTCCTAATGTCCTAAGGAAAGGTGTTGAATTATAAAAGATCCTTAAGAACATGAAAATACTAAAATAAATGAAGAAATGAGTTTATGAGTGTGAATTAGCTTTCTTAATTGACATTTTCCTCAAAAATTATTCCTAAAAAGCTAATCTAAATTTAAATTAAAATACAACACAAAACATTATGCAACTAAATTTAAAATTCATATGGAAATAGTAAAGACCAGAATAGACAATACTATTTTGAAAAAGAATATATAGTACTTTCCTTAATTAAAACTATAAAATTTTTAAAAGCATAATATTGTTATAAGAATTGAAATATTAGCTGATCAAAAAATCATAGCATGAAGGAGATCTACTTACCTAGAAAGCAGAATTAAGGTGCTTCCCAACTAATGAAAGTTCAGGAGTGAATGAACTCAACTATCAATTTCTACCAGACATTTAAAGATGAAATAACATTAATAGTCCTCAAGTTATTCCACAAAATAGAGAAGGAACAATATCAAGTTCAGTTTATGAGTCTGTTATTACCCTGATATCCAAACTGGATAAAGATATACAAAGAATATTATAGCTTACTATTTCAAATAAATATGGATGGCAAGCTTCTCAATAAAATCACTGCAAACCAAATTCAACAACACTTTCAAAACATCACATATTATGATCAAGTTGGCTTCATTCCAGAGATGCAAGTATGGTTCAACATATGCAAGTATATAAATGTAATATAATGCATAAACAGATTTCTGAACCAAAATCACATGATCATCTTAATAGGTGCAAAAAAGGTCTGTGACAATGGCCAATATTATTCCATGATAGGATATGGAGGTGAGTAATCAGAATACATTATATATATGTGTGAGATTATAAAAGAACAAATTTAATTAATAAAAAGGCCAAAGAAACTACGAATATAAGAAACAAACATGGGCTAGAGAGATGGATCAGAGGTTAAGAGCACCACCGACTGGTCTTGCAGAGGACTCAGGTTTAATTCAATATGGCAGATAAACCATCCATTATTCCAGTTTCTGTAGGAAACTGACACCTCCTTCTGACTCTGTGGGCATTGCACGACACATGCAGGCAATACACTCATATGCATAAAATAATAAAATATTTAAAAAGAACCAAACATAATAAAGTTTTTATGTGATAAACTTATAAGGAACATTATACTAAATTGGGGAAAATTTGAGACACTTTGCTCTTAAAACTAGGAAGAGTACAAGGGTTTCTTTTCTTAGATCTTATTCAATTAAGCAATTTAAGTTATGTTTGTGCTTGCAAAATAGAATCTTATTCAGAGATAGCAAATACAATTATACCATTTGAAATAAAATCTGTAGCGATGGCCTAGCGGTTAAGAGCGCCGACTGCTCTTGCAGAGGACCCTGGTTCGATCCCCAGCACCCACATGGCGGCCGAGAGCCGTCTGAAACTCCAATTCCAGGAGAACTCCAGTTCCAGGGGAATCCGAGACCCTCTTCTGACCTCCGCGGCGTTGCACGACACGGGTGCACAGACTTGCATGCAGACAGTACATTCATACACATACGGAAATAAATAAAATTAAAAAAAAATCTGTAAAATTGGAAGGCACCATAATAAGTGAAATATCCCAGACCCAGAGAGACAAATATGTTGTTTTCTCTCTCACATGGTGAGGCTAGGGTTGCATGAAGGAATGAGAGTGGATAGGAGAGGGTTGTGAGTAAATAGGGTCAATGTGGTGGTTCAATGTGAAATGCCCTCCATAGGCTCATGGGTATTAATATTTGATGTCCAGTTGGTGGTGCTGCTTGGGGGAGTTTTTAGAACCTTAAGAGGAAGTACAGTCTTGATGGAGGAAATACACCACAATGCCCAGGTTTGAGGGTTAAGAGCCACACCCTATCTTGTGTTCTAGATCTCTGCTTCCTATGTGTGGATAGAAAATGTAATCAGCTAGCTTCCTGTTACAGTTACCACTGACATGATTCTGCAACCATTATGAACTCTCCCTCTGGAACTTGCTGTTGAACATGGAATTTTATGGGCAGCAACAGAAAGGTAGCTAGTACAGATGATGTGTATAATGTGCTTCAACAAGAATGTCATTATGAAGCCATAAATTTGCATAAGCTATACACACTAACATATCTCATCGTTTTTCATTAGAATTAGGTAAGAAAAGAGAACAATTGTCAGTAAATTTCTTACATGTTTTTTTTAAAAATTAGAAATGCTCTATATTATGTTTCTTTTTTAATTTTTTTAAATTTTTTATTTATTTCTGTATGTGTATGAATGTACTGTCTGCATGCAGGTTTGTGCACCTGTGTCGTGCAGTGCCGCGGAGGTCAGAAGAGGGCATTGGATTCCCCTGGAACTGGAGTATTCCTGGAATTGGAGTTTCAGACTGTTCTTGGCCACCATGTGGGGGCTGGGGATCGAACTCGGGTCCTCTGCAAGAGCGGTCGGCACTCTTAACTGCTAGGCCATCTCTCCAGCCCCTATATTATGTTTTTATAGAAGAGTTTTATTAATTCTTATTCCAAATAATGGATTTTGATCATTTTCACCCAGAACTCCTCTAAATAATTCCTACCAGATCCACTTTCCCCACCTTCCCCTCAACTTCACGTTCTCCAATTTTTAAATAACCAACCAAGTCAAAAATGTAGCCCCCATATAGTGAGAATGGTGCTCAACACTGGAATAGGAGCCATAGCCTTAAAGAAAACTAACTCTCCCTCCCCAGGAAGAAACACTATTATTTTATTTTTTTAAATATTTTAATTGAATTTCATGTATTTCACATGCAACATCTTTTATAATTTTTAAATTTTTTATATATATTTTGTACAAGATAATCAAATCTAGACACATGTCCCTCACCCTATCCCCCCACCCCACCAGAGCTCATGTATTCTGCCAAACATGCTTTTCATCTTTCTCAGTCTTTCTTAAAATTCTCCATGTGGAAGTTGACTGTTTTAAGCAGAAGTTCACTGTTTCAGTCTCAGTTCTTTGATGCAGTCCTTTCTGTTGTTGCTGTTGTTGTTGTTGTTTCCAGTGTACATCACTCCAACTGCTTGGACAAAAGCTCAAGGGGCTGTGCATAAGAAATACTTACAACTTAGGCCTAATTGGCACTATCATCCCACAGATGAGGGATACCATTAGTCGTTTGTTTTTCTGGGACTGTGTTACTTACTCAACATGATGTCTTCTAGCTCCAGCCATTTTCCGTGCAAACCTCATGATGTCATCTTTCTTTACTGCTACATAGAACTTCATTGTGTAGATGTCCACATTTTCTCTATCCACCTAATCAGTTGAGGGGAATTTATGGTGTGTCCAGCTCCTTGCTATTGTGAAGAGAGCTGAATAACATGGCGCGTGGCATGTATCTTTGCAGTGGGGTGGGTCTTCAGGGTACATGCCTAGGAGTGGTATGGCTGGGTCGGGTGGCAAGTTCATTCCAAGTCTTCCTAAGGGTTCTCACACTGCTTCCATAGTGGCTATACGAGTCTACATTCCTACCAGCAGTGGATGAGTGTTCCCCTTTCCAACAGTCTCTCACAGCACTTGGTATCATTTGTTTTTTGGTCCTGCCAGTCTTATTGGGTGAGATGATATCTTAAGCGGTTTTGATTTGCATTTCCTTAAGGATTATGATGCCTGAACACTTCTTAAGGTGTTTCTTGCCAGCTTCTCTATTTCCTCACTTGTGAAGTCTCTGTTCAGGCTCTTTGCTCCATCTATTGAGTGGGTCATTTGTTTTCTTTTCTCTTTGTTTTTGATGTAGTTTACATATTCTGGAAATCAGGTTTGTCAGATGTTTTCTGCAGTGAAGGTTTCCTCCCTCTGTGGTGTTCTTCATTCCTTGATGTTTCTTTTAATGTACAGAAGCTTTTGAGTTTAAGAGGCCATATTTGTCAATGTGACCTTATATTCCTGAGGCAGCTGCTGTCTGGATTAGGAAGTCTTTTCCTACATTTATGTCTTGTTGTCTGCTGCCAACTTTTTCTTATATCTCCTCAGAGTTTGAGGCTTCACACTGAGGTCCTTTAATCCACCTGGAGTTGATTTTGTACAGAGTGAGAGAGGTAGGGTTTAATTTCATTCTTCTACAAGTGGTGATCCAGTTTGCCAACCCACTTGCTTGAAGATGCTATCTTTTCTCCATTAGTTCTTCTTGGCCTCTTTTCAATTATGAGATGGCTGAAGTGTATGTGCTCAAGTTTGGATCTTTCAGTTTTTGTTCCATTGGTCAACAGGGTCTGTTTTTTGTGGCAGTACCAGGCTAGTTTTTTATGACTATAGCCCGTGTAGTATAATTTGAAGTCTGGTATAGAGATTTCCCCCTGTGTTGTTCTTTTCACTCAGGGTTGTTTCGCTATTCAGTAGGTCTGTTTGTTTTCCAGATGAATTTAAGGACTTTTTTTTCCCAAGCCTGTGAAGAAACACTTGGGGATTTTTAATTGTGCATTAAATATGTAGAAGAGTTTGGGTAGAACACTTAAAGGAAAAAGAAAGTTGTTTGGGTAGAATGGACATTTTAAGAATGTTAATTTCCCAGTCCATGAGCATGGGGAGGTTTTTCTCAGTCTTCTGATGTCTCATTCAATTTCTTTCTTTAAGGGTTTAAATTTTTTAATTGTAAGATCTTTGGTGTCTTTGGTTTAAGTTTGTTCCTTGGTATTTAATTGTTTTTTGAGGCAATTGGTGAGTGGGAAGATCTCCTTAAATTCCTCTCCAGTTGCGTTGTTCTGTTGTTGTTGCATAAAGAAAAGACATTCTTTGATTTTTTTTTAGGTTAATTTTTGTAACCCTGCACTGTTTAGAAGTGTTTAATTTTTTCAGGAAGTTTTCTGGTGGAGTTTTTTAGCACTCTTAGATACAATCAATACATCGTCAAATAGGGATAGCTTGACCTTCCTTTTTCCAAATTAGTACTTTCTACTCTCCTTTATTCTTTTCTTGCCTTATTGTTCTGAGCAAATGTTTCAAGCACTATATTGAAGGAGGAGTGGTGAGAGGGGGAAGCCTTGCTGGGGGTAACCTACCTTTAAAGGGAATGTTCTTTCTGTCGTTTTCCCCAATTTAGGATGATATTGGCTGGGTTGTTTTCTGTATATGTGCTTTGATTATGAATTGAGGAATTCATTCCTACCAGTCCAATTTCCCTCTACTTTAAGCCAAGGAAGGGATGCTGGATTTTGTTCAAATGGGCTTTTTCCACGTCAATTGACGATGATGGTGTGTGTTTTTGTCTTTCAGTCCATTTATGTGCTTGAATGTGTTTTATTGATTTCATATTTTGAACCATGCCCTGTATCTCTGGTATGAATCCAACTTGGTCGTGATGGATTGATCTTCTTGATGTGGGTCTGTATGCGATTTGGCCAGTATCGTATTTAATTTTTGGAGCATCCGTTTCATTAGGGAGATGGGCTATATTCTCTTTTGTTGTCATCTTTGACCTGATTTTGGTAATAGAGTAAATCTGGGGCTTCATAGAAGGAATTTGGGAAAATTTCCATCTGGTTAGTCATCCTTCTGAAACAATTTCAGAGTAATAATGGTATGTAAGGTTCTTTTTGAATTTTATAGAATTCTGTGGGGCCTAGAACCATCTGGGCCTGGGCTTTTTTAGTTTTGGGAGTTCGTTATTACAAGCTTTCAATTTCTTTATATATTATGGGGTCTGTTTAAGCTGTCATCTCTTCTTTGGTTGAGCTTGGTGATTCACCAGGATTTTTAGATCATTCATACCATTTCTTCTTAGGTTTTCAAACTTGGTAGAGTATAGGTTTTGAAATATTCATATGTTTTCGACCCCAATGTTTGTTTTCGGATTTTCCTGTTTGTAATTCACTTTACATTCATGGATTGTATTGATTTGGAGTTGTTTCCTGATCCTATCGTTCAGTCGTTGATCTCTTGGTTAACTGAAGTAGAGGGGTCACTGTCTACTTGTTTATTCTCTTTCTCAAAGAAACCCAACTTTTAGATTCGTTGGACCTCTTTGTTTTTTTAGTTTTTCTTTGTTCTAATTCATTCATTTCTGCTCTGAATTTTCTGTTATTTCTTCCCGTTGTTGCTTTAGGGTTTCTCTGTTGTTGCCTCTCAAGTGTTGTTAGCTGCAGTGTTAGATCTTCACCTTGTGCTCTTTCTGTTTTTTTCTAATGTAGGCCCCAGGGCTATAAAACGTCCCTCTTAGGACTGACTTTTTAAGGTATCCCATAGGTTTGTGTGTTTGTATTGTCATTGTCATGTCAGTTCCATAGGAATGCTTTTTTATTTCTTTCTTTATCTCTTCTTTCTTGACCATTCATTATTCATGAGTGTGCTTTTTATGTCTCCCCTGTGTTCTGTAGGTGGAGGGTTTATCCTGGTGTTGATGTGAGGCTTTATTGCACTGTGTCTGATTAGAATGCATGAAATTATTTTCAATCTTTCTTTATTATTGTGGAGGTTTCTTCTGTTCCCAGTATGTGGTTTGATTTGGGAGAGTGTTTCATGGGGTGCTGAGTAGAAAGTGTATTCTTCCTCCGGTATTTTAGGGTCGAATATTCTGTGGTAAGAGGTCTATGAGGTCAACTTGGGTTATCATAATCATTCAGTTCAGATGTCTTCGTTTATTCTTTGTCCTGTTTGACCGCTGTCCAAAGGGCTCAGTGGGGTAATAAAGTCCCTCCTACTATGATTGTATTGGGGTTAGTGTGTGATTGTAGTCCTGGGAGAATTGGTCTTTATAAAGTTTGGTGCACCAGAGTTTGGTATATATTTATAATTGTGAAAATCTTCTTGGTGAATTGTTCACCTTTCTTTCTCTCTTTTGATTTCTTTTAACTTTGAAATTTCTATTTTATCTAATATTAAAATAACACCTGCTTTTTTTCTTTTTGGTACCGTTTGTTTGGAATATTTTTTCCATCCTTTCACTTTGAGGTTGTGCCTGTCCTTGAAGGTAAGATGTGTTCTTGTAGACCGCATATCAATGGGTTCTGTTTTCCTAATCCAATCTCCCCAGTCAATGTCTTTTGATTGGGGAAAATTTAGTCCATTAATATTTAAGGTTATGACTGATAGGTTTGTGTTGCTTCCTTTTGCTTTATTATCCCATTTGTGGTTTTGGTTTTAGGTTTCTACTTCTGCAGTTAATGCATTTTAATTGATTTTCTTTTCTAGTGCCCAAGGATGGTTGCTCCTTTCTTCTGTCCTTTGAATTGATTCAGGTATTCTCTGAAGGGTTGGTTTTTCTGGACATGTATTCCTTTATCCTTGTTGTTAATGTCATGGAAGTTTTTTCTCCTCTCCCTTCAACTGTAATCGACATTTTTTCTGGGTATAGTAACCTGGGTTGGCATCTATTTGTCCTTACAGCCTGGAATGCTTTGCTCCATGTTCTTCTTGCTTTCATGGTTTGCACTGAGAAGTCAGTTGTAATTCTGATAGGTTTCCCCCTTATAGGTCCACTTGTTTTTTTTTTCCTTGTGGCTTTAAGGATTTTGTCTTTTGTTTTTGGTGTCTAGCAATTTAAACTATGATGTGGTGTGGAGAGTTTCTTTTCTGATCTTGATTGTTTGGAGTTCTATGTGCTTTCTTGTATGTATCCGGTTTGGTCTTTTTTTTTAGTTTGGGGAGTTTTTCATCCTAATTATTCTGTTGAAGATTATGATCAATACCATCTCTTGGGATTCTTCTCTCCTCTATCTTATGATATGGAGGTTTGATCTTTCAAATAGTGTCCCCGTTTCCTGGTTGTTCCACTTTTTGTGTAATTTTTAAAATTTTTCATAATCTTTCGTGAGGTTTTTATTTGTTCTGTGTTATCTCCCAAGTCTGATATTCTTTGTTATGCTTTCCCCATTAACTGCTTCTGAGACTTTTTCTTTTCCTTTCGCTCTTGATTGGATAAGTGTTTAATTTCCTTTTTCCATTTCCTCTTATGATATTCTTTAGTAATTTTCTACTTCCTTTTGGAGCTTCTCGATCTCTTCCTTGTAGCTTCCTTGCTTCACAAGGTTAGTTTTCTTATCTTTTCCAGGATGGGATCTTTTCAAGTGTTTCCCACTTCTTGCAGAGTTTGTCATTCTCTCTCTATAGGTCCTTTCTTGATTTCTTCATTCTCTTTTCTTAATTTTTTTTTTTTTTTTTTTTTTTTTTTTTTTTTTTTTTTTTTTTTTTTTTTTTTTTTTTTTTTTTTTCTAAAATCTGTGTCCTGGGACATCCCCAGGGGGATCGTATTTCTTTTTGTATTTCCCAGTGTAGAAATCTTCCATAGGGTTGGTAGAGCTTGGTGGTTGTATTATCCTGGCACCTTTCCCATGCCTGTATTCCAATGTGAGTCCCAAATGCCTCTTCACTGGGTTGAAGGCTTGCTTTGCTTGTCTCCTTCATATGCCTTTGTAATCCCAGTTGGCAGGGGGGGGGTGCCTGTGATTCACGTGGTCTTGGGAGAACCTCAATCTCAAGACTCACACAAACCCATCTTTTATACCACCTGGGAGGATAACTCCACCCCCACAGCCACAAAAGCCAATCAAGCCAAAGACAACTAGATTAACTAGATTAAAAAACAATTTGCCTTGCTGAAGCACACAGCTCCTACCTACCCGTGGGTCAGGTGGTCTTGGGAGATCTCTGATCTCAAGACTCACACAAACCCACCTTTTATACCAGCTGGGAGGATAACTCCACCCCCACAGCCACAAAAGCCAATCAAGCCAAAGACAACAAGATTAACTAGATTAAACCTCCTTGCTGAAGCACCGAGCTCCTACCTACCTACCTGTGGTTCAGGTGGTCTTGGGAGATCTCCTGCAACATCTTAATCATATTTATAATCCCATCCCCATCTGCACCTTCCCACTCCCCCACTGGATTTCATGCATTCTGTCATTTATGTTAAAACTTATTAAGTTAGTGCCCCCTGACATCTATCACTGCAAAATCATCCACTGGGTTCTAGACAGCCTATCTAGTGTCAACAACTTCTAGTGAAGGAAGATCAGATCTTCCTCACCCAGAAGTAATCAGCTGCCCAATAGTTCTTTGGCTAAGATTGGAGGTTGCTGCCCATTTCCACAGTTCTATGCTGGGATTTGTCTACTTGAATTTCAGTGGTTCTTGTGCATGCTGTTATCTTTGCTATAACTTCATATAGGCAAGGTTCCAGGAGCCTATGAGACTCTATTTCCATATAGTCATGCACCTCCTCCCCTGGCTTCTTACCATCTTTCTGGCCCTCTTCTGCAATGAGCCCTGAACCCTGGACTCATTGTCCTCTGTTGCATGAGGAAGCTTCACTGATGAGAGTTGGAAGATATACTAGTATTCTCTCTGCCCCTTGTTCCACTATGTTCCATGAGTCTTCGGTGGAAAGGTTCCATTGTAGATGTGTCACTTGGATTGAGCACTCCATAGACAAACTGTGTGTGACCAGTTGTGGAACTCTATAATAGTCTCTGTGTGTTGCAAAAGAAGTTTCTTTTGTGAGTAATGACTACCAGATTTGTCTGTCAATATAAGGATCCATATTTATCTTACAGTAAGAAATGATGTTTGTGTAGGGATGTGACATCCTTAGAGTTTTCTCTAAGATCTATGACCTCTCATGTGTATTTGGCTATGTTTGTAGTAGAACACATGAGTTCCCTCCCATTGAGTGGGCTTTAGGTCTAATTAGGGAGCTGTTGATTAACCTCAAAATACAAATGTCATTACTACCCAGAATATAGTTTGCTGTACCAGTCATTGTTGTTCTTATAAGCTTTTATCCTGGATTAGGCTATCCATTGATGTTCTGCTATAGGTATTCTTTTGGCAGAAGTACTTAGAGAGTCAGCAAGCAACCTCCAAGCCTGGACTCCTGCTGATATCTTGCTTGCCTGTGAAAACCTGCCTGTCGCCAATTGTCTTTGATGCTTGAGGCAAAGCATTGTCATGTTCCTGTACTCATCTGGAGCATATGGCCTGAAATCCTGCCTGTCCCAACCCCCAATTCTGTATGTCCCAACCCCCCACAAAGTTCTGTATAAAAACCCTGGGTTATAGCAATAAACTGAGTTGTTTCCCTTGTGGAATTGCTCCTGGTTCCTGTTTCTGGATTCATATCTCTCTCTCTCTCTCTCTCTCTCTCTCTCTCTCTCTCTCTCTCTCTCTCTCTCCCATTCTATCATCACCCTCCCTGCCAGGGCTTAGACCCAGGCTCTATGAGCCCTGGTCCAAGGAGGAACAGCACACACCTGATACATTTAAAACTATATTATCCCTTAGCAGGTCGTGCAGCGTTCTCCAAAACTATGTGAGTTAGCCTTCAGGGAGGTGGTTTCCATGTCAGTTCCAGTACTGTTTCTCCAAGTCTTATGTCTGAAGTATATTTTTATAGCAATAGGGTCTTACCTTCAAGTTCTGGGACACATTCAAGGGCTGTGGCAGTAACTTGTGTAATTTGGGGAGTTTCTTAGACTACCCTGGCCAATAACTTGAAGGGAAGTTTCTCTTATCTCTCCATGTTTCTTGTTAGACCACCTTCAGCTATATCCACAGACTCATATAGAGATATTTTAATGTAATTTTTCAGTAGGTTTGTGAACTAATATGATTACTCCCCTTTTAATGCACTACCTAGGGATTATTTATTTCTCCTCTCTCTCTCTCTCTGTCTGTCTCCTACTGTTCTTTTCTCTCAGACTCCTTCTTCCCCTTTACCTCCTGGTTCCTTTCATTTTCCTGGCTCCTACAGTTATATTAGGATATATACTCAATATAAGGATTTGGTTCTAGGATCCACAAATGAGGGAGAACAAATGACATTTGCTTTTCTGAGTCTGTGTTACTTTACTTGGTATCACAGTTTCTAGTTCCATCCGTTTATCTGCAGCCACTCTCATTCCAAAATCAAGTAAAGATATAACAAAAAGTGAACTATAGACCCTTAATGAATAGAATCAAAAAGTCTCAACAAAATATGTGCAAACCACATGCAAACGTGTACCAAAAAGATCATCCACCATGATCAAGTCAGCTTTATTATAGAGATTCAGTGATGGTTCAATATACATAAGTCAATAAATGTCATAAATCATATAAATGGAGATGGAGAAAATGCCTTTGATAAAACTCAACATGTGTTTATGTTAAAAGTACTAGGGGAATTGGACTGGAGGGAGTATAATACAACCTAATCAAAGCTATATGCAACAAACACACACACACACACACACACACACACACACACACAAACACAACATCATTCTAAATGGAGAAAAACTAAAAAAAAAAAAGAATCCCAATAAAATCAGGAACCAGACAAGGCTGTCCACTATCTCAACTTCTATTTATTATAATGGTTAAACTCTTGCTAGAGCAACAAGAGAAGGAATTAAAGGAGTACCAATTGAAAAAAAAAGGGGTCACATTACACCTATTGGCAAGTGATATGATATTATGCATGAGATGCCAAAAATTCAACCAGAAAACACGTAGAAATGACCAACACTTTCAGCAAAGTGACAAATGAAAAAATAGTCTACAAAAGTTGGTGGCTTTTCTATATACCAATAACAAGCTGTCAGAGAAAGAGTACACGGAACACTCCTATTTACAGTAGTCTAAAAAAAATGTAGGAACAAACTTGACCAAAGACATTGGTCTCTCTACAATGAAAATTTTAAATCTTTGAAGAATGAGACTGAGGAAGACAGAAGGAGATGGAAGGACCTCCCATGTTCGTGGATTGGAAGAATGAATATGAAAATGACCATCATACCAAAAGTGGTATATGGATTCAATGCAATCTCAATAAAAATTCCTCCTTGACATTCATAACAGAATTAGGAAAAAAATCCTAAGTTCCATATGGAATCACAAAAGATCTTTGATAGCCAAAGAAATCTAGAGCTCAAAGAACAATGCTGGGGAGATTGTCATACCAGATCCTAAACTATATTACAGAGCTATAGTCATAAAAACAGCATGGTACTGGCACAAACACAGACACATAGATCAATGAAACATAACTGGAGACCAAAAAATGAGTACATGCTATTGCAGCCACCAGATATTTGGCAAGTGTCCCAAGAACACACACTGGAGGAACGATGGTATCCAACAAATTGTGCTGGCAAAACTGGGTGAAACTAGACCCTTATTTTCACCTTGTACAAAAGTCATCTCCAAATGAACCAAAGTCCTCAGTGTGAGACCTGACCTGAAATTCTAAAACTGCTAGAAGAAAACATAGGCAGTATCCTAGAAGACATAGGTTTAGGAAAGGACTTTCTAAATCAGACATCAGTTGCTCAGGAATGAAAGTCAACCATCAACAAGTGGGACACCATTTAACTTAAGCTTCTGTACAGCAAAAGAAACAACCAAGGAAGTGAAGAGAAAACCCAAAGAGTGGGAGAAAATCTTCATCTGCAACACATCTGACAGAGGTTTAACATCCAGAATATATAAAGAACTCATAAAACAAAGAATCAAGAAAAAAAAATGACCCAATTAAAAGATAGGCTATGGGTCTGAACAGAGAGTTCTCAAAAGAAAATAAAGGTGGCTAAGAAACATTTTATAAAGTGTTCAACATTATCAGTAACTCAGGAAATGCAAATTAAAATGACTTTAAGATTTCATCTTACCCCAGTCACACTGGCTAAGATCAGGAGAACAGATGATGTCAAATGCTAGTGAGGATGTGGGGAATCGGAACTCTCATTCACTGCTCTTTGGATTGCAAGCTCACACAACCCCTATGGGAAGCAGTGTGGAGAGCTCTTAATAGCTAAAACTTAATCTGCCATATGACTGAGTTATACCACTCCTTCACATATTCCCAAAGGACTCAGCCTACTTCAGATATACTTGTACATCCGTGGTGTGACATCATCCCTGCTCTTTTTAAAAACTTTTTTTTTAAGGATTTATTTTTAAGGCCAGGTGTGGTTGTGCAAGCCTCTAATCCCAGCACTCAGGCAGATCTCTGGAAGATCAAGTCCAACTCTATATGGTGAGTTACAGGCTTGCTGGGGCTACAGGGAGACACTGTTTCAAAAAGACCAAAACAATTATTTTTATTTTATGTGTATGAGTGTTTTGCCTGCATATATCTGCACCATGTGCATTCAGTGTTCTCTGAGACTAGAAAAGGGCATCAGTTACCCTGGAGCTGGAGTTATGGATGGTGTTTAGGCACCATGTGGTGTCAGAAATCGAATGTGAGTCTTCTTCATAACCAGCTAATGCTCTTAACCACTAAGCCATCTATACACCTCTTATTTTCCTTTTAAATAACCTATTGTTGTTGTTTGAATGAGAATGTTCCACATAGGCTCCAGTTATTTAGACATATTGTCCCATTTGGTGACACTCTTCTGGGAGATCTTAGAAGATGTGGCTTTGCTAGAACAAGCACATTACTGGGAATGAGTTTTGAGATTTCTTAAGCCTTGCCACATACATCTCCAGTCACTCTCTGCTTCCTGTGTGTGAAGATCTGAATACTTAGCGCTACTTTGTGCTGCTGCTCTGGCACCTCCTGCCACTGTGCCTCCTCACCAGGATGGACTGATTTCTTTAGAAGCATAAGCTCAGATACTCTCCCTTCTATAAGTTTCTTTCATCAGAGTTTTACTACAGCAACAAAAACACAATTAATATGCCTATTGTGTACATGTGTACTCCTGAGTGTGGGGCCATCTGCTAAAATTGGCCTACTAGTGGCCACAGAGTTAAAGCAAACTGACACTGCCCCTGATAGAAGCCATGAACTGCCCATAGATTCCCCAGTTCCCTCCCTCATCATTGCTATAGCTGGTCTGATCTTGTGTAGGTCATATGCAGGCAACTGCAGCTGCTGTGAGTTCATGAATGTCCTGAAGACAGTATTTCACTCCATGCCTCCCTGACCATTGGCTTTTACAGCCTTTCTGTTCCCTTTTCATTGATGGGTGTTGAGTGTGTGTGTGTGTGTGTGTGTGTGTGTGTGTGTGTGTGTTTATATATGTTAAGGACATCTCATCTGTAGCCGAGTATTCCACTGACAATTGTTCTCTGCTATTTCACTAGTTATGAGAGAAACACTTTTTTTAAATAGTGAAGAATTTGGGGTGAAAATTATATTAAGTATATTGTTAACAGTAAAAGTCAAAACTTAGTTCACACTAGGCATGGTGGTGCATTTGGGAGGCAGAGACAGGCAGATCTCTGGGAGTTCAAGGCCAGCCTGGTCTACATAGTGAGCTCCAGGAAAGCTGGAACTAAAGGGAGACCCTGTCTCAGAAATACAAAAATAAAATAAAAATAAAATAAAACCTTAATTCACTAATTTAGTTAATGCTATATTTTATTTAAGAACACCAACTCAGCATATTCACATACTTTTATCTCGTTCCTTTTGTTTCTTTATTTTTAGCCCATTTGGAGGCTCATAAATGTCACCCATTTATGCATGTAATGAAGGTGCTGCTGTAACTGCTTCAGCAAATCTAGACACTGGAAGTGATCATGCCTACCTATAATCTCAGCATTTTCAAGCTGAGGCAAAAGGACCATGAATTCTAAGCCAACCTGGCCTGCATAATGAGATCCTGTATCAATAATGAGAAAGAAAAGCAAGAAAGTGTGCATTGCCCGGGGGGTGAGGGAGCAAGGGAGAGATATAAAATGTTAAGTATCCCACAGTTGAGTGACAATTTTTTTCTAATTCCTCAATAGGTGACTATAAAAAAATGATGGTTTAAGGGGAAGGGAGATGGCTCTGTCCCTAAAGTTCTTGCTGTACAAACATAAAGACCTAAGTTTGGATTCCCAGCATCCATTTGAAAAAGCCAGGTATAATAAGGTAAATCTGCAACCCCAGAATTAGTGTGGGATGTAGAGACAGGAGGATCCCTAAATCTCACTATCCAGCCATATTATCTCAATCAGAGAGCTTCAGGTTCAATGAGTGACTCTGTCTTAAAACAATAATATAGGCACGGTGGCACATGCCTTTAATCCCAGCACTTGGGAGGCAGAGGAAGATGGATCTCTGTGAGTTCAAGGCCAGCCTGGTCTACAGAGCGAGTTCAAGGCCAGCTGGGGCTACAGGGGGATCCTGTCTCAAAAACACCAGGAAAAAAAAAACAATAATGTAGAGAAAACCAAAGACACTTGACACTGAACTCTGGCCTCCACACATGTCTGCTCACATGTGCTCCTGCAAGAACATGTCCACACACAAATATATGTACACACATATATAATATACATGTTAAATACACGTGCATATAACAAAGAGAGAGACATACATAAACACGTACAGAGAGAAAGAGAGAGAGAGAGAGAGAGAGAGAGAGAGAGAGAGCGAGAGAGAGAGAGAGAAGAAATGATAGTTTTGCAAAGCATTTAAAAAGTATCTAGGGCATGGCCTTCCCAATGAGACATTTATGAAAATTATCAATTATGTCCACCTAGTGTGAGCTATTCAAGGTAAGGTATAGTGACAAAAATGAACAGAAATTGATCATGTAAACAAGAATTTACCACTTTTTCACTATATGTATAAAATGGGTCAACAAGGGATATCGGTATCCACATTTGGTAATATCTTCTTGTCGTCTCAGTAGTTAGGAAGGAGATATTGGAGTAACACCATAAGTGTGAGGCCAGCCTGGCCTTCATAGCAAAGCCAATACCAGTTAGGGCTACAGATCAAGGCCTTGCCTGACAAAACAAAACAAACAATACAAAACAAAATAACCAATCAAACAAAAACAGAGATATCTGTTAATGGTAGACCCTATAGACCTGGAGCAATACAAGATCCATCTCAACAAAGATGTTTCCACAATGACGATGGCAGGAGGAAGGTGGCCTGAGGACTCACATCCTGCCTCTCACTTCATTTGTATTCATAATTCTCTATGTATGTGAATCTTTAAAATCCCAAGGGAAATACCATAGTACCACATGTGCACACCCCACATAAGCACTATGCTCCTCAAACTTAGTAACTACCAGTAGAAAAGAATTTCAGCTGCTGTTCTGTTTTTGATCCTCTGGGGTGGATTCATCAGTGTTCCTTGTGATTACAACCCATACTTTATGCATCTATCATCGGCTATAACAAATACTACATCTGAAAGAGGACAAAGTAAAGACAGAAGGCTAATCATATGATTGAATCCAGAACCTGGATGTGTTATTCTGTACCCTAAATCTTTCTGAGGTATTTTGTTAAACACAATTTGACAACTAGGTTAAAATGATCACATTAGGTAATTTGATACTTAAATATTTTAAATTAAAAATGTATTTGTTTCACATAAAGTAACAGATTTAATCCAAGAAGAAATGTATTTGCTTCTCAAGAATAAGGATGTGTTGCCTAAAGTTCAATTTTTATATTTTAAAATTCAAACTTATGAGTAACTGAGTATGAGGAAAACACAACTGAAACACTTTAAATTACACTTGTTATTTCATCAATCTATATATAAGTACATAAACTATGTATGCAAAAAGGCATTCATATAAATCAACCAAAAGACAACATGCACAGCAGGCTAGCCTGCTCATAGTGATTCTTATGTTCTAACGGACTTGGATAGCTTGGCTCCTAATAATTAGAGTGGAGTGGTTTGTTTGTTGTTTTTTCCAGGAAAGAAGAGCAAAAATGACATATTAATTACCAAGTCAGGAGCAGAATCAAGCACCAATTTCACTGACCTGTGCTCTAGTTGCAAACTAATAACTAATTAAGCTCAAGTCCTTTTTCTCAAGAGTGTTTTCAGTCTGGTTTAGATGTAACCACAAAAGGATCAACTGATTTCTTTAATCAGTCTATCTTGGCTGCGGTTTGTCCTCCTCTATGCTTCTGTTCCAAGTTATCATAATTCTTCTTTTTTCTCTATAGCTCTGTGTCACTAATAACCCATTCTTCTTGAGTCATTCATTTGAATATGTCTCTAGCCTCTCTGTTCTCTGGGTTTATTATGATGGGTTGCTGCTTTATTTTTTAAAGAAATATTTGGTCCTCAGTTTTCAATCGCCGAGTGACTTGATCCACATACTATTTATTGTAGTTATGACTTTATTAATTCATTGATCTATTAAATCATTTACTCATTTAACATTTATTAAACATCTGCATGCCAGATTTTATGATATATTTGAAGTCCACAAAGTAGAGACAAACTTTACTCAATAACTATGAAATATATAATTAAAATGATAAAATGCTAAATAGTATAATCAAATGAAGACCATTGGTCTTCTCTGACTTGAGAGATGAGGGAGATCTTTGTAATGGAGCTGGCAATTCACTTAGACTAAAGGAGTGATTTCAGTTTCACTTCAGGGCATTAAAGAAAAGAATATTTCATGCACTAGTAATAATATGTATTGAACACACAAAGAATCCTATGCATTAAGATATTGCTGCAGGGCTAGAGAGATGGCTCAGTAGTTAAGAGCACTGCCTGCCCTTACAGAGGAAGTGGGTTCTGTTCCCAGTACGCATATGGTGGTGAACAACCATCTGTAACTCCAGTGTCAGGAGATCTGGTGTCCTCTTCTTACTTCCACAGACATTGAATGACACAGATGCACTTATATACATGCAAGCAATAGACTCACACACAAAAAACAAAAGTAAAATTTTAGGAAGATATTGTTGTATACTGGTAGATTGAGAAAGTACGTTTTTGTAAGGGAAGCAATGGAAGATGAAGTGGAGAGATAAAGGATGAATATTTTTAAGTGAGAGATGATTATAATTGAAGTACTTTGCTTGACTTTTTAATTTCTTCCATGCAATCTTGAAAAAAAATAAGTCTTCACATAAGGTCAGATATAAAATTTACTATAAGATATGTGCTTTGTATAGAAAATTGTGGACTTCTCTAAAGGAGTTCAAAAAGAAGTACCATATTTTTTATATATGTGATATTAAAAGGTTACTTTGACAGGTTTTATATATGTGATATTAAAAGGTGACTTTGACAGCCACTGGAACAATGAGCTTAAACAAGAGTAAGATAAAAGATAAAAGTGAAGAGTATTATAATTTTTCTGAAGAATAAAGATGAGACCCTGAATAACGCTGAAGAAGTGGTGAGGACAAATTTAGAGAAGAAAATATAATGATCAAAGATCAAATGTAGGGAAAGGGAGGGAACACCTAAGAAGCACTGTTCAAGGGAAAAAGCAGGCTTAAAAGTTCCTTGCTTTGGGGTTTGAGAACCAAATGCACTTTGGGTGTCAGTTATCATCAGAGCAAATACAAAAGTGGTCAGTAAGCTGTAATGTGTGGAAGGGGCCAAATAAGTGCCATAGAAGAGATGGGATGGCTACTGGAGGGCATTGTTTTAGATAATTTTGAAGCAATCTTTTACTAATCTCTTCATAGGGAATCAAAAAATTGAGCCTTATTACTAGTAGGGACTACTTGAGGGTAATGTAACCAATAAAATAAATAAAAATTAAAACAATTACCCATATGTTGTCTGTCTAATATCCTATTTATTCCCTCAAGATATCTTTTCATGATCCAAAGTTAGTTTGGAGGTCAAATAGCCAGTAAAACCTAGGTTTGAAAAAATTTCCATTTGTCAGTAAAACTTTAGAGGCCAGGTGGGAGTGAGTTGCAGTGAAATTCCATAAGTGTATCACTTCTGTGAATGATTTTAAAATCTGGTAACATCCCTTCCCAGTGCCTGGATCACCACTTGTAGAAGAATGAAATTAAACCCCCACCTCTTGCCCTGTACAAAAGTCAACTCCAGATGGAACAAAGACCTCAATGTGTACCCCAAAACTCTGAAAGTGATAGGAAAAAAAGTTGGCAGCAACCTACAGGACATAAGCATAGGAAAAGACTTCTTAAATCAGACAGCAGCTGCACAAGAAATAAGGTCAACAATTGACAAATGGGACCTCATTAAACTCAAAAACTTCTGTACATCAAAAGAAACAATCAAGGAAGTGAAGAGAAAACCCACAGAGTAGGAGAAAAAAAAATCTTTAAAAAAAAAAAAAAAAAAAAAAAAAAAAAAAAAAAAAAAAAAACTACTCAAAAAACAAAGAAGAAGAAAACAATGACCCATTCAAAAATGGAGCAAAGAGCCTGAACAGAGACTTCACAAGTGAGGAATTAGAGAAGGTGAGAAACATCTTAAAAAACCTAATTCAACATCACTAATCTAGTTAAGGAAATGCAAATTAAAATCACTTTAAGATATCATCTTACTCCAATAAGACTGGCTAGGATCAAGAAAACAAATGATACCAAGTGCTGGAGAGGTTGTGGGGAAAGGGGAACACTCATCCACTGCTGGTGGGAATGTAAACTTGTACAGCCACTATGGAAAGCAGTTTGGAGAACCCTTGGAAGACTCAAAATGAGCTTGCCACCTGACCCAGTCATACCACTCCTGGGTATATACCCACAAGACTCATCTTACTGCAGAGGTACATGCACAGCCATGTTTATTGCAGCTCTCTTCACAATAGGGAAGAGCTGGAACCAACCCAAGTGCCCCTCAACTGAGGAGTGGATAGTGAAAATGTGGAACATCTACACAATGGAGTTCTATGCAGCAGTAAAGATGAAAGATGACCTCATGAACTTTGCAGGTAAATGGATGGAGCTAGAAGATGTCATTCTGAGTGAAGTAACAAAGTCCCAGAAAAACAAAAGATGAATGGTATACCTCATCTGGGGATGCTAGCGCCAGTTATCTATTTGTATAGCAAACTGAGCAACGTTAATGTGATCTGAAAACAACTGTGCTCTTATATTGTGAATCCCTTAATAAATAAATTAAGAAATAAAATAAAGAAATAACACCCCCCCCAAAAAATACATCAACTTTCTATGTAATTTAGAAAGTTATATTTCTTTTTACCTGCATACAACTTTACTGTTAAAATGTGAATCTCTAAACATGTTTTGGAATTAACCTATAGTTTATTTTCAGACTTTATAATTTTGATTTATGTGTGGAGTGTATATATGCATATTGCGTAGTAGTATAAAATTAAAGGGAACAAAAATGAGAGAAAAACCTGTTCAAAGAACTGACCAAAAGAGTAAACTTCTGGATTGAAAAGGTTAAAAAAGACTGAGAAACAGATGCAAGATAGAACTTAACATGTGTGACAGAATCCATGAGCACTGGGGAGGATGGGTGGGAACAGGGATGAGGGGTGGGCATGGATGGGGGAATGAGTCTAAATTTGATTAAGAAATGTTGTATGAAATGCACTCCATAAAATTAACATAAAAAGAAAAAATGAAATAAAAGACTGCTTGGAAAGAATAAAGAAATTTTAAATAATATCAGTGAATTGGTGCCTCCAGTACAAAGCAAAAATGTACTGACAAATAATTCTAGCAAACAGAATTAACAAAGAGTTGCCTTTCATAAATGCCTCTTGAAAGGAGTACATGGGGAAAAGTGTTTCTATTGGTGTGATGGCATATCTTTGTTGTCAACTTGATGAATCTGGAATCAAATAACACATAAACCACTGGGCACTCCTGTGAGGGACATTCTTATCAGGTTATTTGATGTAGGAAGATCAACCTTAAATGTGGACACCACCTTCTTCCGGCAGCTCAGACAAGGTTCCTAGGAGAAAACTGCATTTCAGGTAATGTTGGAAGGGGAAGAAACCTCTAAAGAAGGGATTCGGTAGGCATGTGTCAAATCAGACCCTAGAGTAGAGATTGTGAATGTTGCACAAGGGGCAGAGAGGAGTCTCCTGAGGGAAACATCAAATTTCTAAGGATGCCTTCTCCTAATAACTATTACTGAAATCTGAATGAATCTGTGCACATTGTTTATATGCTTGTTGCTGTCTATTAACACTTGGTACATGGAACACTTTGCATTTTAATAAAAAAAAAGAAGGGATGTGTGTATGAAACTGATCAATTAATACCAAGTTGGTTACATACAGTATGATGCTTTGGTGTATAATTTTACAGTAAGATCAATATAGATGTGATATTGCATGCATTTCAAAAGCCTCAAAGAAAGAACTGTGTAATTTTGTTCAGAACTGTGGAATTTTTAACCACAAAGAAATTATACATGTTTAATGACCTAGACATGTTCAGCAGTTTTAAGTTTTAAACAATGTATATATGCATGAAACATCATGTGATCCTATAAATATGTACAAGTTTATATTTGTATATGTCAGCCAAAATAAATTTTAAAAAGGAATCTAAAAAAAATCTTTTCAATATACTTTTATGAAATTTCATTAATTGTTTTACACTTATTGCCAATTATTCCTAATACAGTCATGCATATTCAAGAATTACATTCTTTTAAAGTGGATTTAATGAGTGATAATTCACATATCATAAAAGTTAGTTTACAATTCAATGATACATCACTGTACTCATAGGACCCTCTTCACCACCAGTTTCAGAGCATTTGCATCACCACCCAAAGAAACTGCAAACCTGTTAGCACTTCCCCTAGTCCTCGCCCTCCTCCCCACACACTCACCAATTTCTTTTCTGTCACTAAAGATTAGTGTAATCTGAATGCTGTATAAAAATTAAATCATATAATATGTATTCTCATGTTTCTGATTTCCGTTAGCCTGTTTTCAAGATCCATCCATGTTTATAGCTTATATCAATGATTTCTGTGAGTAATAGTTCTTTATTGTATGGCCTATTGGTGTTCAATATTGCCATAGCAAAGTACATAAATAGTGTCTTAAAATAACAGAAATCTAACAATTCTGTTCTTTAATACATCTATTATATTCTGTTTTCTGCCTCCTTAATTTGAGTTTTCTACCTGACTAGACAGAACTTCATCCTTTATTTGTTTCAGCTATCTGCTCTTCTTGGGTTTGGTTAAGAAAACTTTGATTTGGGGCTGGATAGATGGCTCAGCAGTTAAGAATACTGGCAGTTTTTACAGAAGGTCTGTGTTCTAATCCTAGCACTTACAAGTTGACTAACAACTGTCTGTAACTTCAGTTCCAGGGAATCGAATGCTCTCTTCTGTCCTCTGTGGGCTTGGGTGCACTTACACACACATAGGCATAATGCTCTTACATATAAAATAAAAATAAATAAACAAAAATAAATAAATACTTTGACCTACATGAATTTAGCCAAGACCCTCAGGTCATATGCGGATGCAGTGACTCAGTTAACTCAGCCTTTTAAGATTTCAGTTTGAAGAGGGTTTCAATCTGGAAGCCAGATGACACTAAATACAATGGCTAACAACCAGCAACAGTGGTGATTTGAGGCTCGTCCAGAAGACAAAGGAATAATTATGCCATTGTCTCAGAAAACAATGTTTCTTAAATCACTGCTCTGTAAACCATAGCACTGACTAGGGATTGGCATCCTGCACATTTGTGGAGTCCAGTGAAGGGAGGGTTAATTTCATCACACGCCAAAATAAAACATTACAATAAGAACAAAACAACACAATGGTTTTAATTTAAAACCAAGCCGCTGATAGTGATGGTTCTAAAAGAGTTTCAAGTTTCCTGTTTTATTCTTTGTTGGAAGCTTGTGTGCACTGAGCACCGTGATAGGCTTTATGAGAGAACAACGCTCCTTTCCCTGTAGCTGTCAACTTAGAGCTTATAAAAAACACTCAACCCGAATGTTTCTCAGAACTCTCATGTCACCTTGCCAGTTCTAAACTCTTCATTTCAGAATATCTAGCTGAGCTCAGCTTTAGTGTTGCAGAACTCAGTCCTCTGATCAAAACAGACATCATCTTCATCAGATCAACTGAGCCCGTTTGCAAGATTGTGCTGTGGACTGTTGGCATTTTCTCATAGAAAGAGGGAGTGTGAAGAATCAAGAGATTCCAACTGAGCACCCAGCCATTCCTCCCAGACATTTGGAGGCAATTTGGCTGCAATTGCCAGTGGCCTCCAGGTCTTGGGGAGGTTCCAGAGTATATACGCTAGTGAAGGGTAACAGTAGTGGGATCCATCTATACAGCTCCAGGAAAGCCATCACCCATGTTGGGTGAAGCCAGTTCATGGCTTTGGGGCTAGCCATGTTCCTGTCATTAACCTCTCACCCATGTTGGCAAATAATTTAACAAACTCATTTGTTTCCCAGGATGAAATTCGGTGGAATAAAATTTTGGTTTACCATTGGTACTTTATGAAGCAATGGAGGTTGTTTGTCTCTACCAAAGAGGAGTTCTCATAACACTTGGGTAATAGGTTCACAAATGTAAAAAAAAAAATAGTGATTTTTTGTGTCCAGGGACTGCCACAAAGAAGAGGCATGAGTATTAAAGAGCCTTTTCTCTACCACTGACTATTGCACTGTGAGGTTCCTGAGCCTAAGAAAGCCCTATGGTGGGGGTGGGGGGGAAGGGAAAGGGAAATATGCCTGATCTGAATTGGAAAATGATGTACGAAATGCACAAACCATCAATAAAATAAAAATTAAAAAAAAAAAAAAAAGAGACCACAAAGCTGGTGGTCAGGCTGGAGAAAAAAAATCAAGAGATGTGTTTTGAGAGCAGTTCTCCATAGCCCCCTCCCCCTCAGTAACTTCCCTATATAAAACAATTTAATGACTTCCTCCTTCCCTTTGGCCTAACTTGTCAATTGTTTTATGTATCTCCAAAAACCCTGTTTCTCTCACGGATGAGGTTTACCTGTTTCTGAGCCAGTTCTATGCTGTTCACTCTCCCTGGAGTATTCTTTCCTATTTCCTCCAATGGAGAACTCTTTCTAATCTTCTGGTTATCATGTAATATTTGAGTTTCTCTTGAAAGTATCCCCATGTATCTCACCTCCCAGTGACTGAGTGGGTTAAGTATCTTTCTTTCTGTCTTGCTAAAAGTGCCTGTATCCCTCCCACCGTAGTACAACACTGGCATGTGCTTGTCTGCTGCTTTGTCTCTAAGAAGGGGTCCTATATAACTTAATTTCAAAACGAGAATATGGTAGAGATAAAAATGACTGATAGTTATAATTTTAAAGATTCTGAAGATGTATATTTACTGAAAAATGGATTTGGGACCCACAGAATTTCTATAAGTCTTTTAAAGTAATTTTTTAAAAGTAATTTTTATTAAAAAGAAAAATATCTATATTCATTAAGAAAAGTTTCATATTATATAAACATTAACACACCACTTATTTTTAGACTTTGTAATCTTGGTATATGGGTGGAGGATACATAAGCATATTTTGGAGTAATATAAATTTAAAAAGGAAAAAAGTGAATCCTGAAATATGATATGGAAATACAGACTGTGTACAGATGACATAATTTTGATATAGGTGTGGCTTATGTTGGAGCAGTACACATCAGAGAGAACACCAGCAGAGGAACAGGGACAGGGAACCAACTGAAACAGTAAAGTTCCCCAAGGATAAGAATCCTCTTCTTTGAAAAAAACTTTGAAAAGAATCAGAGACACAGGGCAGGGATGGCAGGGTGCATGAACTCAGGTAGGGTAGGGGGGCATGGAAGACAAGATGATCTATATTGGACTGAGAAACAATGTATGGAATGCACATAACTTCAATAAAAAATGTTTTTTAAAAAATAGCTTAATGTGGGGCTGTGGGTTTCCCAGTGTCCTCGGGCTGGTCACCGGTTGGTCACTGGTCTCTTGGCACACATTTAGCTGTTTACCTGCAGAAAGCCACAAGCTGAGGCAGGGAAGGACAGCCAAGGAATTTGGAGTGGCAGGTGAGCCAGAACAGATCAAAGAAAAACCTGGGAATAGGCTTCAAGGGGCCAAATAACTCATTTATTACAGGAGGTTAAGGTCTTATATAGTAGCTTTGGTGGGCTCCTGGCAAGGACGGAGGGGGGAGGAGGGGGGACAGCATCATACAAGCACTTTTTAAAATACCATTTGTTTATGCTATCTGGCAGAGGAACATCTGGTTCCCAAGACCAAGGTGTGCTTTAGAAGTGACAGGTTCAGGAATGTTACACCTTACTTCAAAACCCCCCAGTGGAGGGGCTGCAGGCACCTGATCTGCCACCAGGTGAGTGCGAGGCAGACAGCTCACTTATTGCTTAGCCAATATGGAATATCAGGCCTCACAGCTTAAGAACAATTATCCTTGTTATATATTAAATAATTTATACAGTCATAAGAACAAGCCAGACAAAACCCAGCATGAAGTGGGAGGTGAGCAGGAAGCCTCAGACCTAGCTGAGGGTCTACTGGGAAACAATGGGTGATAGGAGAGGAAGACTCAGTTTATCTTTAAGAATGTGATGCCAGATAGGTTGAACAGGCTCAGGGGGATGGACTGACTTGACGCTCAAGAGAATTTGGGGATCACAAATTAGACTTGATAAAAATAACAGATGATATGAAGTGAGGGGTTATGGAGGTAAGGGTGGATCTGAGTGCCTGTGTAAAGCTGAAGGCTATACAATAAAAGTCACAATGCCAAGCAAAGAAAACCTCCCTTTGAGTTGTTGGTCAGAGTAGTCCAATAGACTCACAAAATATTGCCACAGCCCTTGATTGTTTCCTAGAGCTTGAAAGTAAAACTGTATTGCTGAAGACATAAAATACTTCAGACACTGGACGTGGAACAGTTGAGCTGGAAGTTTCCTCATTCCAGAGTGTGAGACACATGGAAGGCCACAACTGATCAAAGTGTAAAGAATAAGAGACTGCAGAGTGGGTACCCCTGGACGGGATTTTTATATTAAATCTGGCCCACCCATTGTTCAGGGACCATTGTGGAAGATAGGTCAGAAAGATTGTAAGAGCCAGGGTTGGTGCATGAACATAAGGAAACAATTTGGTCCTCTTGCAACTTGTTCCTATGAACTTAGAACAATGTTGACCACATGCACAAGACCCAAGCTGACTTAATCAGACAAAAACCCAGCATAGAACTGGGGGAAATGGTGGTACACTAATTTAGAATCATTCAAGTAAACACCCAAAAGCATTACAATTGAATCACTTCTACTTTTGAGTTTTCCAGTTCTTCAAAGTACTCAGATATGTCCAAGTGTGATTGATAACAGCCAGCAAAGACAGAACAAAATATCCTCCTGGTTTAGAATATGTGTCAATTGACCATCATGTCATCTTCATCATAAGAAATATTGGAGCTGAGTTACTGTAAATTAGTAGATAATTAATAATGACTAAATATGAAACACAGCCAGTTTCAAGTACATCACTACTGAAAAAAGTTTCCTTTTAATTTATTTTTACTTTATGTGTATGAGTGTTTTGTGTATGTGCATATAAGAGCACCATGTGGATCTGGTGCCTGAAAAGTTCAGAAGAAGGTGTCAGATCACCCCTGGAACTGGAGATGCAGATAGTCCTTAGCTGCCATGTGGGCTCTGAGGACCCAACCCCAGTCCTCTGCAAAAGTAGCCAGTGCTCTTTTTTTGTACTTTTATTTTTATTTAAAAGTTTTTTATTAGCATTACTTTAAAAAACATGAATACATTGAAAACCTTTGTATAGGTTAGATAATTTGGAAAGGGAGTGGATGCTAAACTCACATTACAGCAACTGATAAAATTCATACTAATTTTGAAGCTTTGTAGCAGGGTTTGTCAGTAAAAGTACTCAAAAATTATAGACATATACAATTGCAAATTTACATCCCTGAACACAATTACATTATTTTTAATTTGAGAATTATTTTTAGACTTTTTATTATTATTAATCTTTTTTCATACATCATACATCATTTCTCAGTCCAATTTACACTCACTTCCCTTTTCATACCCTCACCCTACCCGAGTTCATGCACTCTGCCCTACATGTGTTGCATATTTTTCTGAGTCTTTCCAGTTTTTTTCAAAGCAGAGGATAATTGTTTTGGGGAGAACATCACTGTTTCAGTCATTTGTTGTTCAGGTTCTTTTGTTGTTGTTGTTGTTCCCTCCAACTTGTATCACTTCAATGTATTCATACACACACACGCACACATTTATATTATATACATGTATATATATATATTATATAATATATATGTGTCACTTATACTAAAATTATGTCTTCTGAAAACAAACTGTATATTATTTCCAAATAGTATTTCAGGATTCACGTTTTCCCCCAGATTTTATAGTACTCTAAAATATGCATACATACCATCCACCCATATACCAAAATTCCAAAGTCTGAAAATAAATAGTAGGTTAATTCTAGAACCTGTTAAGGGATTCACATTATAAGAGCACAGTTGCTTTCAGATAATGAAGAATATAACATTAACACTGCTCAGTTTGACTTGCAAGGTACTTGGTGCTAGCATCCACAGACGAAGGATACCATTCATCCTTTGTTTTCCTGGGACTGTGTTACTTAACTTAGCATATCTTCTAGTTTCATCCATATACCTATAAATTTCATGAGGTCATCATCTTTCTTTACTGCTGTATAGAACTCCATTGTGTAGATGTACTACATTTTCTCTATCCACCCCTTAGTTGAGGGGCACTTGTGTTGGTTCCAGCTCTTCTCTATTGTGAAGAGAGCTGCAATAAACATGGCTGTGCATGTATCTCTGCAGTAGGATGAGTCTTGTGGGTATACATCCAGGAGTGGTATGACTGGGTCAAAGGGTAGGCTCACTTTGATTCTTTTATGGGTTCTTTCCTCACTACTTTCCATAGTGATTTTATAAATTTACATTCCCACCAGCAGGGGATGAGTGTTCTCCTTTCCCCACAACCTCTCCCCCATTTGTAATCATTTTTTTTCCTTAATCCTAGCTAGTCTTATCAGAGTAAGATGATGTCTTAAAATGGTTTTAATCTGCATTTCCTTAATTATTAGCAATGTTGAACATTTTCTCAGCCATCTCTCTTTCCTCACTTGTGAAGGCTCTGTTCAACTCTTTACTCCATCTTTTGAGTGAGTCATTTTTTTCTTTCTTTGTTTTTTGAGTAGTTTATATATTCTGGAAGTTAATGCTCTGTCAGATGTATCATTGGTGAAGGGTTCCTCCCACTCTGTGGGTTTTCTCTTCACTTCCATCATTGTTTCTTTTACTGTAGAGAAGCTTTTGAGTTTAATGAGGTCCCACTTGTCAATTGTCAACTTTATTTTCTGCACATCTGCTGTATGATTTAGAAAGTCTTCTCCTACCCCTATGTCTTGTAGGTTGCTGTCAACTTTTTCTTCTATCACCTTCAGAGTTTCTGGTATCATGTTGAGGTATTTGATCCATTTGGAGTTGAGTTTTCTACAGCACAAGACATAGGGTTTTAATTTTATTCTTCTACAAGTGGTGATCCAGTTTTGTCAACACCATTTACTGAAGATGCTGTCTTTACTCCACTGAGTATTCTTTTCCCCTTTGTCAAATATGAGGTGGCTGAAATTATATGAACCTAAGTTTGGACTTTCAATTTTGTTCCATTGGCCTACAGGTCAGTTTTTTTTTTTTTTTTTCCCAGTATCGGGCTGTTTTTATGACTATAGCCCTGTAATATAGCTTGAAGTCTGGTATAGTGAGGCCCCTTTATTGCTCTTTTTGCTCAGGGTTGCTTTGGTTATTTGGCATTTTTGTTTTTCCATATGAATTTAAGGATTTTTTTTCCAAGCCTGTGAAGAAACTCTTGGGGATTTTAATTAGGATTGCATTGAGTATGTATATTAATTTAGGGAGAATGGACATTTTTACTATATTAATTTTTCTAATCCATGAACATGGGNACAATCATATCATCAGCAAAAAGGGATAGCTTGACTTCCTCTTTTCCAATTAGTACTCCTTTAATTTCCTTTTCTTGCCTTATTGCCCTAGCAAGTGTTTCAAGCACTATATTAAAAAGGAGTGGCAACATGGGACAGCCTTGCCTAGTTCCTACCTTTAAGGGGAATGCTTCTAAATTTTCTCCATTTAGGATGATGTTGGCTGTGGGTTTCCTGTATATGGCTTTGATTACATTGAGGAATGATCCCTCCAGTCCAATTCCCTATAGGACTTTAAGCACGAAGGGATGTTGGATTTTGCTGAAGGCTTTTTCTGCATCAATTGAGATGATTGTGTTGGTTTTTGTCTTTCAGTCCATTTATGTGTTTATGATATTTATTGATTTTCATGCGTATGTTGAACCATCCCTGCATCTCTGGTATGAAGCCAACTTGATCATGATGGATGATCTTTTTTATGTCTGTCTGTATGCAGTTTGCAAGTATTTTGTTGAGAATTTTTGGATCTATGTTCATTAATGAGATGAGTCTATAGTTTTCTTTTTTGGTTGTATCTTTGCCTGGTTTGGTATTAGAGCAATGCTGGCTTCATAGAAGGAATTTGGGAGATTTCCCTCTGCTTGTATCCTTCTGAACAGTTTGAGTAGTAATGGTTGTAAGTCCACTTTAAATGTTTTGTATAATTCTGTCATGAAACCATCTGGGCCCAGGCTTTTTATAGTTGGGAGGTTTTCAATTACATTTTCAATTTCCTCATATATTATGGATCTGTTTAAGCTGCCAATCTCTCTTGGTTAAGCTTGTTGATTTCTAGGATTTCCGATAGTCATCAATTTCTCTTAGGTTTTCAAATTTAGTACAGTATAGTTTTTTTAAGTATTCTTGTATGATCATCTGGATCTTTATATAGTCTGTTGCAATGTTCCCCCTTTCATCATGAATTCTAACCAACTAGGCTAGAGATCTGTTTATCTTGTTTATTCTTTAAAATAACTGACTTTTGGATTAAATGATTTTTTTGTATTGTTTTCTTTGTTCCATTTCATTGATTTCTGCTCTGATTTTTGTTATTTCTTCCTGTCTGTTGCATTTAGGGTTCATTTGTTGTCTCTCAAGTGTTTTTAGCTGCAGTGTTAGATCATTTATTTGTACTCTGTTTTTTTATTTTTTTATTTTTTTAAATTTTATTTTATTTTATTTATTTATTTGTATGTGTATGAATGTACTGTCTGCATGTAAGTTTGTGCACCCATGTCCCACAATGCTGCAGAGGTCAGAAGAGGGTCTTGGATTCCCCTGGAACTGGAGTTCTCATGGAATTGGAGTTACAGATGGTTTTTAGCTGCCATGTGGGTGTTGAGGATCGAACCTGGGTCCTCTGCAAGAGCAGTTGGTGCTCTTAACTGCTAGGCTATCTCTCCAGCCCCTACTCTCTATTTTTTTAATGTAGGCACCCAGGGCTATAAACTTCCCTCTTAGGATTGCTTCTAAAGTATCCCATAAGTTTTCTTGTGTTGTATTGTCATTTTCATTTAGTTCCAGGAATTCTTTTATTTCTTTCTATTTCTTCCTTGACACATTCATTAATCAGGAGTGTGTTGTTTAGTCTCCATGTGTTCTTGTAGATAGTAGAGTTTATCCTGGTGTTAATATTGAGCTTTGTTGCACTGTAGTCTGATAGAATGCAAGAAATTATTTCAATCTTTTTGTATTTGTTGAAGTTTTTTCTGTGTCCCAGTATGTGGTCAGTTTTGGAGAATGTTCCATGTAGAAAATGTATTCTCTGGTGTTTGGGTGGAATATTCAATAGATGTCTGTTAAGTCCATTCGATGCATCATATTGTTCAGTTCATATGTCTCTCTGTTTATTCTTTGTCAGTTGATCTGTCCAAAGGGCTCATTGGGGTATTAGAGTCCCCTAATATGAGTGTGCTGGGATTAATCTCTGCCTTGAGTTCCTGGAAAATTGTGCTTATAAAGTTCAGTGCACCAGAGTTTGGTGCTTATATATTCATGATTGTGAAATCTTCATGGTTAATTGTTCCCTTGATGAAGATGTAATGGCCCTTTTTGTCTCTTCTGACTATTTTTACTTTGAAGTTTATTTTGTCTGATATTAAAATAGCAACTCCTGCTTGCTTTTTGGTACCATTTGCTCGGAATATTTTTTCCATCCTTTCACCTTAAGTTGGTCCCTATCCTTGAGAGTGAGATGGGTTTCCTGTAGCCAGCATATAGATGGACTCTGTTTCCTAATCCATTCTCCCAGTCTGTCTTTTAATTGGGGAATTTAGTCCATTAATATTTAAAGTTATAATTGAGAGATGTGTGTTGCTTCCTTTCACCTTATCCATTTGTATTTTTGGTTTAGGTGTCTACTTCCACAGTTATGCTTGTATTAATTTCTCTTTCTGTATGCCTGGGGATAGTTGCTCCTCTTCTCTGTCCTTTGAATAGCTTCAAGTATTCTCTGAAGGGTTGGTTTTCCAGACATGTATGCTTTTTATTTTATTTTATTTTATTTTATTTTATTTTATTTTTGTTTTGAGACCATGTCTCCCTGTAGCCCCAGCTGGCCTGGAACTTACTATGTAGACCATGCTGGCCTTGAACTCACAGAGATCCACCTGCCTCTGCCTCCCATGCACTGCCACATTCAGCTTAAAGGCAGTTCTTAGCCACCATGTGGATGCTGGGATTTGAACCCAGGTCCTCTGCAAGAGGAGTTGGTGCTCTTAACCACTGAGCCATCTCTCCAGCCCCCCAGACATGTATTCTATCATCTTGTTTATGTCATGAAAGATTTTTCTTTCTCCTTCAACTATAATTGACATTTCTGCTGGGTATAGTAAACTGGGTTGGCATCTATAGTCGTTTAGTACTGGGAATACTTTGGTCCACATTCTTCTTGCTTTCATAGTTTGCACTGAAAAGTCTAATTCTGATGGGTGTTTCCCCTTATATGTAACTTGTTATTTTTCTCTTGTGGCTTTCAGTATTTTGTCTTTGTTTTGGGTGTCTAACGTTTTAACTATGATATGGCATGGGGAGTTTCTTTTGTGATCTTGTCTATTTGGTATTCTATGTGCTTCTTATATTTCTATGGGTTTCTCTTTTTTAGTTTTGGGAAGTTTTCATCTATTAGTCTGTTGAAGATCTGATCAACATCATTCTTTTGGGATTCTTCTCCCTCTATCCCTATGATGCAGAGGTTTTATCTTTTCACAGTGTCCCACATTTCCTTGTTGTTCCACTCTTGTTTTTTTTTTTAAGTTTTCATAATTTTTACTTGAGCATTTTAGTTTTTCTGTGTTATCTTCCAGGTCTGATAGTCTTTTTTATGCTTCCTCCATTGTGTTTCTGAGGCTTTTTCCCATCCTTTCCTGTTAGTTAGATGAGCGTTTGATTTCCTTTTTCATTTCGTCCTGAGATTTCTTTAGTATTTTCACTTCCATTTGGAGCTTCTCAAGTTCTTCTTGTAGCTCCTTGCTTCACTGGTTGGTTTCCTTTTTCATTTCAGCATGGGATCTTTTCAGTGTTTCCACTTCCTTCCAGAGTTTATCATTCTCTCCTTCCAGTTCTTTCTGGAGTTTGTCATTCCCTCCCTTTTGGTCCTTCCTAAGTTTTTCATTTTCTCCCCTTAGTTCTCTGATTTGTTCTTTATATTCTTTGATTTCTTTGAATATGTCTACAATTGTTCTTCTTAGATCTGTGTCCTGGGTTACCTACAGGGAGATCTCATTGTCGTAATCTTCTATAGGGTTGGTAGAGTTTGGTGTGGAATTATCCAGCGCTTTTCCCATGTTGTTCTTTTGTTGTGTCTTTGCATGTGGGTTTGTTTTCTTGTCTGTATTCTGATGTGAATCTCAAATGTTTCTTCACTGTGTTGAAGGCTTGCTTTGCTTGCTTCCTTCAGATGCCTTCATTGTTTTCTCCTTGTTAATGGAGGGTTGACTTGTCTAGGTTTCAAGCTTTCACTTTTGGTTATCTATTGGAAGGTCTAGCTCATTCTTCCCTTTCTGTTCTGAAGGTTCTCCAAAAACTGGGTAGGTAGAAACCAGGTCAGTATCCTGGTGAGCACTGTGCTCACTCTGCTTCTTGCCAGCCAGTTCATCTATGTTGTTGTGGGGCTTGGTGTTGCGGGACTGGAGGTGTGTCAGGTTCGCTGTTTCTTTTATGGCCTTGCACCCTGGAATCACTATTGTGGTCCCACTTGGACACTCGCTCTGCAATTCCACTTGGCTGGAGGGGCGGGGAGTTGCTCCCCGACCTCTATGCTCCTGAGTCCCTGTGCCGCTACAGTCCCACCTGTGTTCTGGCTGGCTGGGTAACTCCCTCTGTCTTCTATTTTTAAGGACCAAATTTGAATAATCCAAATAATTTTATATTTTTAAAGAAACCTAATTAGCAACCATAATTCCATTTGCCACATAACCGAACATAGACACCTTGGGTACAAGGACAGAAACGTTTGGAGACTATTAAGATGCATGCTAAACAGAAATTGGGTCTCAGGAATTTGTCTTTCCATTCTACCGATATTTATGGAGTGTTTTTAAGACCCTAGGAACCAACCATTGAAGATGATACAAATTTAAAAGACAAAAGGCAAACTTGCTGTCTTCACTGAGTTTTCTGTTAAAAATGATAAAGCTTGACAATGTAACTGACCTTCACCAAAAGTCTTCAGAGTTACCAAGTTAGTAAGGAAAACTGTTTATGGTTCTCTTTCTCTTATGCTGTCCTTGGGTTTCAAGACTACATAGCTACAAAACAGTAGCTGAATGGAACTGGGGGGCTTGTGGACTCCCACCTATAGCTAAGGAGCTGTTGATACTTGATGGGTTCTAGGGGGAGAAAAACCCAGTTTTCTTTAAGGTTGTGGCCCCTGGTAGGTTGACTGCACTGCAGTGGGAAGTCTCACACCCATGTTCATGTGCATAGTACAAATTGGACTTGGTGAACTGTTTAAAAAAAATGACGACATGAAGTTGGGAGGGGTGAGAAAGTAGATCTGCAAGGGGGTGAGGAAAGAGTGGGACATGAATATGTTAAAAATACATTGTACCGGCTGGAGAGATGGCCTAGCAGTTAAGAGCGCTGACCGCTCTTACAGAGGACCCGGGTTCGATCCCCAGCACCCACATGGTGGCCAAGAACCTTCTGAAACTCCAATTCCAGGAGAACTCCAGTTCCAGGGGAATCCGAGACCCTCTTCTGACCTCCGCAACATTGCACGACACGGGTGCACAAACTTGCATGCAGACAGTACATTCATACACATACAAAAATAAATAAAATTAAAAAAATACATTGTACGCATGTATGAAATTCTCAAAGATTTAATAAAAATATATTTTTAAAAATACATTAGGCCAGGCATGGTAGCCTTTAATCCCAACACTCAGGAGGCAGAGGCAGGTGGATCTCTGTGAGTTCAAGGCCAGCTTGGTCTACAAAGTGAGTTCTAGGACACCTGGGGCTACAGAGAGAACCTGTCTTGAAAAAAAAANTTTTTTTTTTTTTTCAAAGAACCAACTCTTGGATTCATTGGATTTCTTATATTGTTTCTTTGTTTTATTTCATTGATTCTGCTCTGATTTTGTTATTTCTTCATGTTTGTCTGTTGGGTTTAGGGTTCATTTGTTGTCTCTCAAGTGTTTTTAGCTGCAGTGTTGGATTGATTATTTTTGCTCTCTCTGTTTCTTGTGTGTTTGCTTGTTTGTTTTTAATGCAGGCACCCAGGGATATAAATTTCCCTCTTAGGATACTTTTAAAGTAATCTCGTAGGTATTGTTGTGTTGTACTTGTCATCATTGTTTGTCCAGGAATGACTTTCTGTTCTTTCTTTATTTTTCCTTGACCCTAATTCTATTTAGGAGTGTGTTGTTTAGTCTCCGTGTGTTCTTGTCAGATAGTAGGGGCTTATCTGGTGATGAGCTTTATTGTGCTGTGGTATGATAGAATGCATGAAATTATTTCAATCTTTTTGCATTTGTCTAGGTTTTTCTTGGGTCCCAGTATGTGGTCAATTTTGAGAATGTTCCATGAGGTGCTGGTGTTTGGGTGGAATATTCGGTATATATCTGTTAGGTCCATTTGATATATGGTATTGTTCAGTTCATATGTCTCTCTGTTTATTCTTTGTCAGTTGATCTGTCCAAAGGCTCATTGGAGTGTTAAAGTCCCCTAATATGAGTGTGCTGGGATTAAACTGTGCCTTGAGTTCCTGGAAAATTGTGCTTATAAAGTTCAGTGCACCAGAGTTTGGTGGTATATATTCATGATTGTGAAATCATCATGGTTAATTGTTCCTTATAAGGATTAATGGCCCTCTTTGTCTCTTTTGATTACTTTTATTCCTCAAGTCTATTTTGTCTGATATAAAATAGCAAATCCTCTTCTTGTTTTTGGTTACATTTGTGTGGAATATTTTTTTGCATCTTTCACCTGAAGTTGGTGCTATCCTTGAGGGTGAGATGGTTCCTGTAGACAGCAATATAGATGGGTTTTTTTCTAATCCATTCTCCCAGTCTATGTTTTTTGTTGGGGAGTTTAGTCCATTAAAATTTAAGGTTACAATTTTAAGATGTGTGTTGCTTCCTTTCACCTTATTATCCATTTGCATTTTTTGGTCTAGTTTACTACTTCTGCAGTTATGCTTTCATTAATTTCTTTTTCTAGGTGCTTGAAGATAGTTGCTCCTCTCCTCTGTCCTTTGAATTGCTTTGAGTAGTCTCTGAAGGGTTGGTTTTCTGGACATGTATTCTATCATATTGTTTATGTCATGAAATATTTTTCTTCCTCCTTCAACTATAATCTACATTTTTTTTCTGGGTATAGTAACCTGGGTTGGCATCTGTAGTCGCTTAGTACTGGGAAAACTTTGGTCCATGTTTTTCTTGCTTTCATAGTTTGCACTGAAAAGTCAGTTGTAATTCTGTTGGGTTTCCCCTTATATGTAACTTGTTGTTTATCTCTTGTGGCTTCAGTATTTTGTCTTTGTTTTGGGCATCTAGTGTTTTAATTATGATGTGGCATGGGGAGTTTCTTTTTTGATCTTGTCTACTTGATGTTCTATGTGCCTCTTGTATTTGTATAGTTTTGTCTTTTTAGTTGGGAATTTTTTATCTATTATCCTATTGAAATCTGATCAATACCATTCTTGGTCTTTTCTCCTTCCTCTATCCTATATGCCTGAGGTTGAGTCTTTTCATAGTGCCCACACTTTCTGGTTTTTCCACTTTTTTTGTGGTTTTTTTTAAAGTTTTCATATCTTTGCTTGAGCATTTAGTTTTTCTTTGTTATCTCTCCAGGTTTGATCTTCTTTTTCTGCTTCCCTCATTCTGCTTCTGTAGGCTTTTTCTCCATCCTTTCCTATTGATTAGCTTAATGTTCATTTTCATTTTTCATTTCATCCTGCGGTTTCTTTAGTATTTCCACTTCTTTTGGAGCTTCTCAATCTCTTCTTGTAGCTCCTTGTTGCTGGTTCGTTTCCTTTTCAATTTTGGAGTGAGATCTTTTCAGTGTTTTCCACTCCTTTTGGTTTGTCATTTCTCCCTCTAGTTCTTTCTGAGTTTTGTCTTCTCTCCCTCTTGGTCTTCCTGAGTTTTTTATTCTCTCCCCTTACTTCTCCATTTGTTCTTTATATTTTTGAAATATGTCTACAATTGTTCTTCTAAGATCTGTGTCCTGGCTTACCTCCAAGGAGAACTCATTGTAGGAACTTTCTATAGGGTTGGTAGAGTTTGGTGTGGAATTATTCTGCCTTTTCCCATGTTGCTCTTTCCTTGTGTTTTTGGCATGTGGGTTTGATTTTTGTTTGTATTCTGATGCAAATTTCAAATGTTTCTTCACTGTGTTGAAGGCTTGTTTTGCTTGCTTCCTTCAGATGCCTTCGTATTTTCTCCTTGTTAATGGAGGGTTGACTTGTCTAGGTTTCAGGCTTTCACTTTTGGTTATGTATTGGAAGGTCTAGATCATTCTTCCCTTTCTGTTCTGAAGGTTCTCCAAAAACTGGGTAGGTAATAATCGCATCAGTACCCTGCTGAGCACTGTGCTCACTCAGCTTCCTGCCAGCCAGTTCCTCTGGATTGGTTGTGGGGTTTTGTGTTGCAGGACTGGAGTTGTGTCAGGTTTGCTGTTTCTTTTATGGCCCTGTGCCCCAGAATCACTACTGTAGTCCCACTTGGACACTCGCTCCACAATTCCAGTTGGGGTTTGGGGGGGAAGGAGATTTCCTCCCTTAGCTCCACGTCTACACACCTGATTCACCTCTTGAATCAGGCCCACCTATGTTCCAGCTGCCTGGATAAATCCACCAGTATTCTTAACTGCTGAATTATCTCTCCAGTTTCTAAACAATATCATTGTTTTCATCTTGCCCATTGTGCTAATTAAACCTTGTATTCATACTCTCACAGCAAAAATTAGCTGCAGTTTCAAACTTTTAACAAATTTACCATACCATCCACAGTAATGTAACATTTTTTTTCTTAGATTCCATGAGTTAAATGAAAACTCAATTGGTTCTTGGAATTAAATGATTTTCTCTCTGAAATATCCAATGATAATAGTAACATTAAGCTGCTAGTTCATATATTGATAAAACCAGGCAATAAAGAGTAAATTATTTTGTAAGAACAATCATTTCATTTTAATGAAATTTCGAGTTTCAAAATTAAATATCCAAATACCTGTTATCAAGTTGCACATGATATATCACCACCTTGGAGCATAGTGTTTTTAGAAATGACCGCTAATATTTTCAGGAGATGCTAGGTTTTAATTTTTATTTTTATAGTTTCTTTGATAATTTTATAAAATGTATTTTTACGATATTCAGATCCCCTCATCTCAGATCCACTCCTGCCTCTTTACTCACCTTCGCTTGATTTTTCTCTAGTAAATTTTTTTAATGCTTATTGATTCTAATCTGAGTTCTGCAAATGCTCTTGGGTGTCAATCCATGCCCCGGAACCTGTTCAACCTACCCAACATCCCATCCACAAGAACTGACTCTCCCTCTCTCTGCCAGTTGCCAACAGAGCCTCCACTTTGGCTAGAGCTCCTTGTCCACCTCACTGCTTCATGCTGGTCCTCTGCATTCAGCACTGTGGATTTATATGTGCAACTTTCCTATTGTATCTGGAGAACACAGTTTCTTTGTATTCATCTACCACCTTTTGTTCTTAACAGTGCTTGTTCCTGTCTTCTGTAATGATCCCTGGGATGAGGCATAGGAAGAGAGGGAATGATATAGGTGTCACATTTAGGAACAAGCACTCCACTATCTATTACTGTCTGCCTGATTGCCAGTTGTGTTTCTATCTGCTACAAGAAGTACCTTCTCTTGTGAGAGTTGAGAAATATATTAATGTGTGGATATAACAATAAGTAATTAGAAATTGATTTAATACTATGTCCATTTAGTAGGGTATTAAATTCTCCCCTATGGCTTGTAACATTTTTAGCCAAGGTTATTGCCCCTGATGACAGGGCCAGGTATGGATTCCATCTTGTGAACCAGGCCTTAAATTCAATTAGAAGGTGGTTAGTTACTCTCATGACACCTATGCCACTCTTTTGCATCAGTGGGTTTATCTTCCCAGGCCAGTCTCAGGTTTATAACTGAGTGAGGTTGATGAATACTTTTCCTTCCAGTAGCAAGCATAGCACTTTTCAGAATCATTAAAATTAGGCAGTACAGAGGAAGCTTCACATCAATCTGGTGATTGATTTATCCATGTTTGTTGTACAACTCATGCAATGTAATATTTTCAGGAATTCATTTTTACAAGGTAGAAAATATGGTTTCATTGTATTCATCCACCAGCTCTAGTTCTTACAGTCTTTTCAGCCCTCTTTTGCTAATGACTGAGCCTTGGAAGGAAAGGGTTTGATATAGGTGTCCCACTTAGGACCAAGTATTCCATGCTGTTATTTTCTGCCTGCTGACCTGTTGTGGATTTCTGTGTTATTTGGCATCTGTTTGGAGGGTGATCATAGAAATAACCAGAGCTAGTATGCATTGAGGGCTTATGGGACCAGACACCCCATCAACAACTCCAAAATAGAAGCCCATTCCTGACATTGGGTATTTTATTTGTTACCCTGTAGTGCCTGGTAGGGGCACTGCCCCACTGTCCTAGAATCATTCCATTGCATCTATCTATCTATCTATCTATCTATCTATCTATCTATCTATCCAACTATCTATCTATCTCTCTGTTTTAAACTATATATGTGTGTTCTAAGAAGCTTGTACAGTAGTCAATTTCCACATGACCTTTTCAAAGTGCTTTAGTGTTGGTTATCCCTCTCCATACTCCCTACTATAACCCTACCCTCCCACTCCCACACCATTTAACTGAAATGCATTGTTTAAATTTTCATTTGTGAATGATACCACTACAGACTCAACTGCAGTACTAAAATCAAGAAATATTCGGTAGAATGTAAGGGCTGCGATTGGGGTGAATGGTGAAACTACAACAATATAGACTGGACATCATTTGATAAACTTGATTGACATCACGCCCCCCGCCCCCCGCTGGATGGTGGGACCCATGAGCTGTGTGGGTTTGGCACAACTGCTCGCAAATGTTTTACATGAAGATGCTTGTACATACATTATCACTTATTGGTATCAAAAAAAAAAAAAAACAAAACAAAAACAAAAAAACAGGGAAATGAGCAGAAAAGTTACAGCAGATGCATGATCTGGATGGGGGGGGGGGGGGTGGGGGGAAGGGAAGGGGAATATGCCTGAACTGAATGGAAAATGAGTGGAGAAATACACAAAGCATCAATAAAAAGAAAAAAAACTAAAATCAAGAAAATTCATAGTTAAAATTCTGAGAGAAGGTAAAAAGTTCATTATTAGTGCCTTATGGTTGAGAGATGATAAATAGCTGCTAGTAACATGACGTAATACATAAAAAAACAATGGGCGGGAGCAATGGCCAGTGATAAGATACAACCTCCTGCATGAGGGAACGGGGTTCAGTTTCCAGCACCACATGGCAGCTAACAACCATCCATAACTCCAGTTCCAGGAGAATTTGATAGCTTTTTCTGACCATTGCAGTCACTGCATGACACAGGTACACTTACATACATGCAAGCAGTACACTTAAAAAATAAAAAATAATAAATAAATATTTAAAAATAAATAATATATTAAGTGAGGTTCCTTCATATTTCCATGGCAGGTGTAGTCAGTCTGTATTTTCCAAACATTTTTTGCATAAACCTAACCCATAATTTTTCATTCTTCCTACCTAGTAAGATCATTAAGTGACCACAACACATAATACAATTGTGCAACTCACAAAAGGGTAACCAATTAATCATGTTCCCCAATATTTCTTTCATATCAAAACCATGACCCTCGAGAGCCTCTAAGCCACAATAAGCTTCTTACCACTTGAAACTTACCTTTTTACCACTTGAAACCTTTTTATCTAAGAAAATTTTCTGGGTCCATAAAACAGTCTACAAATTAAACATCTACAGATGAGAAAATCTAAAGAAATATTTAAATATTTTTTTCCATTTCATTTACTAAAATAGAAGGTAAGTTTGAGTACGAATGGATGATGTACTTTTTAATGTTGACATAAAGAGTGAAATCTCTATAGAGTAGAATGTTGAGCTTCTTCAATGTTTTTCATGGTTTATCAATATTTCAATTTCATAATCATCAATGTTGAGAACATTTTTGCATAAATATGTAGTAGAAAATGCAGAAATATGTTCAGGACCATTTTAGAACATGTTGGAAATTCTGTCCTAAACACAAGCCAAGATTCATTAAATTATCTCCTATGAAATTCAAGTCAGCAACTCAAAAATCAAACATCCTAACACAAAACAATAAAAAAGAGACTACCCTGATTCTTACATGGTGAGAAATGATAAATGATGGTAGGAAAATATTTAAAAGGCTTTATGTTCCATAACTAAACCATTATGTTTTGATTACAGAAAGAACATTATAAATTCAATAAAACACTACAATTCGCAGCACACAATAGCTTTGTATCTGAGCAGAGTTCTTTCAAGTAGTGTGCACATTTGTGCTCAGAGCCAAGGCTGCGGTGCCAAATCCTGAGCTGCAGCACATGTGAGCACTTCCAAAAAGCCTTGCATTATTGAGAGGTTAAATCGAGTCTGAATTAATTTTTTTGATTGTTACATCTTGAAAAACTTTTACTGTGGACAAAATCTTTATAATTATCATTTCAGTTATGCAACTCCATAAGCTTTCATGACCCTCAGTTTAATAAGCTAGATTCTAAGCCACTCATATAAAGTAATTCATTTTTATAAAAGCATTATTGAGTTATAATATGCATACTGTACATGTGGTTTATTTACAAAATGTTATTGAATGGCTTCTGTTCAGAGTAACAGAAACATTCAAGCATTCCTTCATCCCCCAAGAAACCGATATTCGACTACAAGTTATTCTCCATCCTTTTTCTTGATGAGCTTTAGGAAACTATTGATGGATTTCTTATTTTTACTTGGCTACTTTTGAAATTTCATATAAATCTAGTCTAAAACTACTGGGACTGGCTTCTAGTTTACAAAAGATTCTTAATGATCACTTACATTATAGCATTTAATGGCACCTTATGATATGCATTTTTCTTAATTTTTATTGAGTTTTTATACATTTCAAACAAGAATTCTTAATCGAATTTAGATCCTCTTCCACATCCATGACACACACACACACACACACACACACACACACACACACGCCACATACCTCAGCCAGACCTCGAGCATTACCCCATACTGTTAAGTCCTGCCCAGTCAAACATTAGTCCTGAGATGTCCTTCATGCAAGTTCATCCCCTGGAGTCTAGTCAGCTTCTCGAGAGATCTTAAGGCAGGTCTGCTCTCCCTCACCCAGTAGTAATCAGTCCCCAACAGTTCTGAGGCTCAGTCCAGCCAGCTGCCCACTTCTCCTGCCCCACTCTGGGCCCCTGTCTGAATAGGTCTCATGGGTCTTGTGCTTGAGGCCACCATTGCTGCAAAGTTCACACATGCAAGCTTCCTACAAGTGTCTTGAAAACCTCTGTTTCCCTTTGTCCAACCCTGCCCCTTACAAATTTTTCACCCCCTCTTCTACAATGGTCCCTGAGCCAAGAGTGGGAAAGGTTTAATATAAGAGTCCTATCCAGGGACACACACTGTAGATACTAAAGTTTGGCCAGTTGTGACCTTCTTTGTGCATCAGACTCTGTTGTGAAAGGAAGCTTTGCTGATGAGAGTTCAGGGATGCAATAGCATTCTCTTTACCCTCTGGTCCTCTGTATTCCATAAGCTTTAGAAGCAAAGGCTCAACTATGGATGTGTCACCTATGACCAAGCATCTCTCTCAGACATATAGTCTCTGCGTGTAACCAGTTGTGGAACTCTGTAGTAGCCTCCATGTGTTGAAAAAAAGAAGGCTCTTTAATGCATGGTATATGACATACTTATCTCTAAATATAATGATACATATTTAGGATATAGTAATAAATATCATTTATCTAGAGATATGACAGAGATAAGGTTATCTCTAGGATCCATGTTCTCTCCAATCATGTGTTCGTGTTTACAATTCCAATGAGTTAACTCCCATTGAGAGGGCTTTAATTCCAATTAAATAGCTGTTGATTACCCCCCTCCCAGATAACAGTGGCACTACTACACCAATAGAGGTAGTTTGCTGTGCCAGTTGTTATGGTATTAGACTTTAGGGCTGAGTTGAACTATTGATTTATTTTGTCCCTTAGCAGCTTGCATCATGCAACCACTACAGAAAGCAATATGGAGAACTCACAAAAAAATAAATAAATAAAAGTCAATCTATAATATGATCTGGTTATATCACTCCTTGGCACATACCCAAAGGACTCATCCTACTGTAAAGACACCGGTACAGCCATGTTTGTTGCTGCTCTTTTCACAATAGCTAGGAAATGGAAACAACCTAAATGTCCTTCAACTGATGAGTGGATGATAAAAATGTGGTACATTTACAAAATGGAGTTATTGTCAGCATAAGAAAAGAAGAAATTATGAAATTTGCAGGGAAATGGATGAAACTAGAGAATGTAACACTAAGTGAAGTAATACAAACTCAGAACAGCAAGCGATGTATTTTCTCCCTCATTTGCAGATCTTAGCACCAATCCCTTACATCTGAGCCTACATCGTGATGTAACAGCAAGAGCCAAGAAAATGGAAAGGAGACGTGAGGAAAAGAAAGATCCGGAAAGAGGTGGATAATAGGAAACATGTGACCTGGGGAAGGCAGGGAAGGTGAGAGGGTAGGGAGGAGAGACACGCAGGGGTCCATGGTGGTGGGGTAAGAGTCAATTCAGGAGAAAGGAAATGGTGAGAATAACGGTGGTGATTGGAATGGGGAGGGAGAAGGGAGGTTGAACGGAGGGTGGGGGGAGACAGATGAGAGACTAATGGCACTTGGGGGGCTAGAGAAGTCAGTAGGAAATGTGTTTGCTGGGGAAACCCTGGAAAAGTGCTTATACATTGAACATTAGTGCATATGCATACCCAGGGGCTCTATGGCAAAGTGCACAGTGCCAGCACAGAGCCCTCCTTTTGAGTGGTTGGTCAGAGTCCAAGAGAGTCCCAGATAACACAGGATAGCTATTGTCAGAACTCTCAGTTATCTCCCAGATTTCGAAGATAGGACCCTACACCTGAAGACAGGACACACTTCAGACACACTTGGAGCAGAAACTGACCTGAAAGCCTTCCACGTTCCTTCCTCCCTCCTTATATGTATGTATGTGTGTGTGTTCATTTGTGTGCACTTGTGTATAAAGGCCAGAGGTCAGTCTTGAGTGTCATCCCCAGGCACTGTCCACTTTTTATTTTTGAGACAAGGTTTTTTTTACTGAACTTGGAGCTCACAGATCATGCTAGACCAGCTGGACAGCAAGCTGCAGGAGTCCCCAGTGCAGAAGTTACAAACATCATCTGCCTTTTTATGCAGGTGCTGGGGATCAAACTCAGGTACTCATACTTAGCAACTGAACTACAATTGTCTAGTCCCAGCAATCTCAGAACAGTTTTAAATTTACTCTTTTCCCCCTGAAGTTTCAAAATTTTAGTATATGAAATAAACTTGCAATAGACAGATAAGAACAAAAGGACAGATTAATTTGATTGCCCACCTAAGCACCGGACCACAATGTACAATGTGTGAATCAGAGTGGCGAAAGAGCTGAGCCATCTGTGGTTCTAAACAAAGGGCCAGGCCTTGGGCTAATGCAACTCAGGTAGGTGATACAGGCCAAAGAAGACTGAAGGGGAGGACGTGCTAAGCAAGTCTTGCTATACAGATGAAGTCTCCCAGGTAACAGACACTTGTGCCTATCTCTCTCTGGGTCAGGTATCACATCTCTCAATCTATTCTTCTTGTGAAAGATGTGGTGCATGCCTTTAATCCCAGCACTTGGGAGGCAGAGGCAGGCAAATCTCTAAGTTCAAAGGCCAGCCTGGTGTACAGAGGGAGCTCTAGGCCAGCTGGGGCTACAGAGAGAACCTGTCTCAAAAAAGAAAGAAAGAAAGAAAGAAAGAAAGAAAGAAAGAAAGAAAGAAAGAAAGAAAGGAAGGAAGGAAGGAAGGAAGGAAGGAAGGAAGGAAGGAAGGAAGGAAGGAAGGAAGGAAGGAAGGAAGAAGGAAAGAAGAAGGAAGGAAAAGAAAAAAAGAAAGATGTAAGATGTTTCCTAAGCAGGAAATGGAATATCATATAGAAAAGGCTCTACTTGATCTGCTGCTCGCTAATGTATGTAGATGTTCTACTTTTCAATTGCTCCTGTGTCTGCAGAGGTCTGCATTTTCTCTGAATAGTCAACTTGAAACATGCCAGGAAATATACTTGGGATGAAATGTTTTATTCTCCCACAGTCTCAAAACAAAGAAAAGGAGGAAGTAAAACTGGGCAGAGAGAAAGATAGAGAGAGACAGGGTGATGTTTTGTGCAATCTCAATGAAAAATACAGCAGAGCCTAGGGGGAATTCCAAGACTGACAGGTCCTTCAGAGTTGCCAGAGGCTGTGGGAAGGAGCCATTCTCCTAGCCTCATCAGTCATTGAATGTGAAGGTGCTCTCCAGCCCAGAGAAACATGGCAGGGGTTGACATTCAGCAGCTGGAAAAAGAAGGCCCTTGGTCCAACAGGATCTCAGACTGCACATCACAACATGGATGGAGCCATTGCCTATGTATTCATTAATTTTGAAAATGCTAAAAATTCTTTTTGAAAGACTTATTTCCTTAAATTAAAATAGAAGGAAATATCAACTAATATGTTGACTCATCTTGACCATGGGCTAGATGTGTAATTTGGAACAAACTTGTTAACTATGCTGCAACCCACTTATTTAATATGTAAACTGAGGGGGGCAGTGTTTTATAATACCTAAATCACCTTCAAATTCTAATATCTATAAATAAAAGCATGCCTATGTGTGATATTCACTTGGCTAAGAGAAGACATCACATCAACACTAAACACATTGCTAAATCCTATATCATTCTCCAGCAACTCAGGGAATGCTGTTAGAGTCACTGCAGTTGTTTTCTGTTGCTATATAATAAACTACTATAAACTTAGTGCCATCTGTCCACTTATCATATCAAAGTTCCATAGACTGGAAGTCCACAAAGCTCTGTAGGGTTCTCGGTCAGAGTCTTACAAGAATGAAATAAAAGTGTCTGCTGAACTGGCTACTCCTTTGACATATGGGGTTTTCTTTCAAGCTAATTTAATCTGTTGGAAGAATTCATTTGCTTGTGATTTTGGCACTCAGATCCTAAAGAAGACTTCACTCCATATCATGTTAAATATGGCTGTTTGCTCCCATCTCAAAGCCAGGGGGAGAATATCTTTCTCTCTAACTTATTATATTTTCAAACTCTGACTCCTTTTAAGTGATTACCTGAGTGACTCATTCTTCCATTAGATAATATTATTCTGATTAAATTAACTGGTTTGGAGGCTTTAGTCATTTGAATAAGAAATGTCTGCCATAGGCTCATGCTTTTTAAATTTTTTTAAATTTTATTTATTTTTGTATGTGTATGAATGTACTGTCTGTATGTGGATCTGTGCACCCGTGTCGTGCAATGTCGCAGAGGTCAGAAGAGGGTCTCAGATTCCCCTGGAACTGGAGTTCTCCTGGAACTGGAGTTACAGACGGTTCTTAGCCACCATGTGGGTGCTGGGGATGGAACCCGGGTTCTCTGCAAGAGCAGTCGGTGCTCTTAACCGCTAGGCTATCTCTCCAGCCCCAGGCTCATGCTTTTTAAATAATTTTGTTGAATCCAAAATTCATACCCTGTATTTTGATCAGTTAGACCCCTCTCACCTCCAGTCTCTCCCCCCCATCTCTGGCCCCCAAGACTTCTTGTCTCCTTCATTATCTCTGTGAAAGGGACTTAAATCCAATTAAAGGTGGATTGTTTCCTAACCATTCATATCACTCTTGCACATTGGATTGTATCCACTTACAAGAGAGAACATTTTGCCACTGTAGCACACAAGGTTCACAGCTGGGCAAGGCTGATGATTACCTTTCTCTGCCAGTAATGTGAATAACACCATCTAATACTAAAATACTAACCACCATACATGTGACTTCAAGATCAGCTTGAATTTCTCCTTGTTCGTTCTGTGGCTCAGATATGCAGCATCCAAGGCAATAGAGTCTTCCAACCTAGTTCTGATGGGTAACAAAGTATAATGGCAATTCCAAAGGAGGAAGTCCATTCCTGTCATTGAGTTATTCATTTGCTATTCTATTAACACCCATTATAGGGTAACTTTCTTTAAACTCTTTATATTGTATATGTCTAGAGAAGCTTCCATAGTAGGTTTCCATATGACTCTTTCAAAAGGGCTTTAGTGTAAGTGATCCCTCTCCTTAAACCTCTTCTGCCCCACCATCCCATTCCCCATCTCATTAAACCCATCCTTTACACCCCTTTCCAATTTATATCACAGCATTCTATCTCCTCTACTTTGCGCCACTTTCTATTGCACCTTATTAGTTTCCTAATCTCTAAAGATGTTTCCATTGAAACACATCCTCTTATGAAAGAGCATGCAACGTTTGTCTTTCTGGGTCTGAGTTACCTCACTTAAGATGATTGTTTCCAGTTCCATTTACCTGTGAATTTCATAATTTCATTTTACTTAACAGCTTCAGAATGGCTGGTGCATTTAGGCCCATGTTCTTGAATACTTCTTTCCCAGTTGCTGACACTGTTTGGGAAGGTTAGGAGACCTTTATGAGGAAGAGCCTTGCTGGAAGATGTACCTCACTGGGGTTGGGCTTTAAGGAATTATAGCCTAGCCCCACTTCCTCTTCTCTCAACTTCCTGTGTGGAGATGAAATGTGATCTCTTTGTTTCCTCCTCCTGTCACAATGGACTCTCCCTTTGGAACCATAAGCAAAAGTAAACTGGTCTTTGAGTGGCTTTTGGGAATGATCTTGTATCACAAAGTAAGAAACAGTGTAACTAGGAACTGTTAGAGATGCTTAGAGTTAAGAAGCACTGGACTGCCTTGCCAGCGACCAGGTTTCAACTCCCAGAGCATCACCATGGTGGCTTAAGAACCGTCTGTAACTCCAATTCCAGGAGAAACTCCAGTTTGTTTTCCAGGGGAATCCAAACCCTCTCTGGACCTCCTGTGTGGGCATTACCCAGACATGCGGTGCCAAAACTACATGCAGCAGTACTTCAACGAATAAATAATAAATAAATAAATAATAATAAATATAAATAAATAAATAAAGTAACTAAACAGGGCTTTAATTAATATCTAGTCTAAACATTATTATACTGTGAAGATAAAAACATCATTGTGGAAGTGATGTAACATCAAATTCACAGGTTATACTCACATGCACAATGTGTATCATGGGGTGGAAAGTGCAGGAAGTGTCTTAGAATTCTGCTTCCTGAAAGCACATGGAAAAGGTTAAATGTTTAAGATATTCCTGGAGACAAAGAGGTTGGTCTAATACGTGCTTTTCTGTATCAGATTCTACATAAAAGAAGGGTACTATAATTAAGCAAGATCAATCTGAGACCAACACAGAAAGAGACAGATCTGGTGCAGCCAAGCATAATAGACAGTTTCATGGCCTGGGGTGCCTATTTGGTTCGGGTTATGAAAACACACACACACACACACACACACACACACACACCACACGCACCACAAAACTTGTAATAATGCACTTGCCATCCTAATTCTTTCACCTGAACATACTATGCACAAACATCCTTCTCCAAAAATGTTCCTAACAACTTCAGAACCTTCTGGACCCCACCTTCGTCTGCTTCTGACTACCTTATTTCCATCTCAGAACAATAAAGGAAGTTTCCCCAGCTCTAGTGAGGCTCAAATTCATATAGTTTGTATTCATATGTGCACTCAATGTGTGGGTATGTAGAATAGAATGGCTGATCCAGCCTGAACTAGTACTGGGTGCAAATGTGCAGCAGGTGGAGGAGTATTTAATTCATATTTTGGAGTAATCTAAAATTAAAAAGGAAAAAAAATGTGAACTTCCTACACAATTTTGGAATTAACATACAGTTTATTTCAGAGTTCTAAATTTTTGGTACCTATGTGAGGTATATATAGGTTATTTTTGGAGCAATACAAATGAGCGAGGAAAACAAGGACAAAAAGGATGGGTCAAAGAACTAGTAAAACAAGAACTTCTGCCCCAAAAACATGTAAACCCATCTAAAAAACAACTTTAAAAAAAAGACGCAGAGGAAAAAGATTCAAGATATTTTGGTGGCAAGAATGCAAGAAACTGTGAGTGGTGGGGGGCATGAAAGTGAGGGTGTCTAAATTGAAAGGAATTGAAGAATGATATCTGAAATACACAAAACATCAATAAAGAATGTATTATTATTAAAAGGAACAACAAAAAAAAGCAACAAAACAACAATAAACAAAAAGGTAAACAGACTGGATTCCCCAAGGGATTTTCTTGATCAAATTATTTGAAGTGTAGAAATCCACCTTAAATGTGAATAGTGCAGTACAAGTTGGCACACAGCATTAATCCCAGCACTCAGGAGGATGAGTAGGCAGACCTCTGGGAGTTGGAGGCTATTTCGGATCTATATAATAGTTCAGCATAGTGAGAATCTATCCCAAAAAAACGGAACACAACAATGTAATATGAATAATAACTAAATAAAATAAATAAATAAAATAAATATTCTACCTCCCAGTGGAAGCCCAGATAAAAAGACAACAGAAAGGAGAAACTTTCCTTGGTTATATACTTTTCTCACTCTTGCGACACAAGAGGGTGTTTTTTCATCTACTCTTTTGCTGCCAGTGCTACATCCATTCCTATAATTAAAAGCTTCCCCTGAATTCCAACATAGACTGAAGATCAGCAGGCTTCCAGGAATCCTTCAGGCCCTTCAATTCCAAATTGAGACTGCTAAAACATCCAGCCTTGTAGACTGAGCAACTACTGGATTCTCAGCCACTTTGTTCTAGAAAGTCATTCTTAGACAATTTAATAAGCAGATTTAATAAGCCCCATTTTAATATATTCATTTCATTGATTTTGTTCCTAGCTGGAGAGAATCAGACTATATACAGAAGAATGAAAGTGAAATTTTACAAATTATATAAATGAATAATTCAGAGTTATAAGCCTCACTTAGTCTACCATACTTTTTTCTATCTTGTTTCCTTGGCTAGTAGGTGTTTTTTTTTTTTTTGTTTTTTTTGTTTTTTTTTTTCATGAACCTATATTCGAATGTCATTTCTGTTACTTGGATACAATGCCCCGACAAAAACAACTTTAAGGAGAAAATGACTTATTTCAGCTTACAATTCTAGGTCACATCCATTGTGAAGAAATCAACACAGGAACTTCAAAAGAGCTAGACATGGCACACCCACAGTCAAGAACAGAGAGAAAACAAATACATTAATGCTAACGTGCTTGTACTCAGTTCAGTTTCCTCACTTTCATACAGGCCAGGACTCACTCTCAGGAATACTGCCACACCCCAAGTGGGCTGGGCCTTCCTGAATGTGCTGGACAATTGTCAACCTGACACATCTTAGTAGAGGGAGTATCAATCAGGGAATTTCCTACATTGGACTTGCTTGTGGCAATCTGGGATCTGGGGACATTGCTTGTATGTGGATGATGTGGGAGGCCCAGCCCCTGTGGGCACTACACTCCATGGTACAGTTGTCCTGTGTTTGTAAATACAAATGCAGGCTGAGCATGATGGCCCGGGGGAGCACTAGTAAGTAGTGACTATTGGTCTGTGTCATCCTCAAGGTTCTTGCCACTGAGTGCTGCCTTGCCTTCCCTTTGTGTGAGGACTGTGTTTGTAAGTCAATAATAAAATCATTTCTTTCTTTAATTATTTTTTATTCAGTGTTTATCACAGGCAACTGAAAATAAAATATGATAGAAATTGGTACCTGAAAGAGTGGGATATTGCTATAACAGACCTGACCCAGTTATTTGGGGGAGGACTTCGGAAGTTTTGGGAGTTTTAGACTGGAAAAGACATTGAGGGTTTAGAGCTTATTGAGCTGTTTTGTGAGGACAATTAGATTAAAGCATTGGATACAGATGGGATAAGAGTGATAAATAACAAGAGATTTAGATTCTGATATTGGGTTCAGTATTGGTTAGATCAGTTGATAAGAGACCGACCATCAGAAAGCTGTGCTAGTCAAAGATTCGACGTAAAGCATTAAGAAGACTCTCGGGGAAGTCCTAGGAAGACAAAACCGCGTCTTAGAGCCGGTTTATACCGACCTGTCGGCTGAGAATCTCGTCGAGTTTCAGTGCTGGTAGAAATCCAGTTTCAGGGTGATAGTCGAGACCTGATGTCTGACTCCCATTGCACGTAAAATCCGGTGCACTACTGGGCCGACAGCCACATTCTGCAACCTGATATAAAAAAAAAAAAACAAAAAAAAAAAAATCAGAAAAAAGAAGATACCACATCATTAAGGTGATATCATCTGGGACATATTTCCTCAGGTTCAGCACACAAGAGCTGTAGTTCAGAGGGGACGAGAGTCTCCACCTCAAGCTAGAAGCAAGACTTGGTAATCGTGTAACAGTCTACTTAATGGTTCTTTGAAGGCATGAGGAGTCTCAGAGAGCAGCTGGGCTTGGCACTCCAGAGGCTGAGAAAGGCTACTTGGTGAAGGTGAGGCCTCAGTTTCTTAGAGACCCCAGGGCATGGGGCGCCACCAAGTACTAGCAGCAGTGTATGCAGTGGAGCTGCCCTGCGGCCTTACGAGACAACGTGTGTGTGCTGTGCATGTGGCATAGAAACCAAAAAGCTTTGGAGCCCAACAATTCTTTCCAGGCCCAAATTTTGTGAGTGACTGGTCCCACATAATCCAGCCTTGAACTACTTGGATGGACTTACAGTTGCTTAAGTGTGCCACAATTCCTTCATTTTTTAAAATACAGCAGTATTTAGCTTTTGTGGACTATGATACAAGTAGCATTACGAGTGTAAAAGATAAGTTAAAAAATTCCATTGTTAATAATTGATTGAAATTTACAAATTATTGATATTATTGGGTGTGTTTGTAACTCATTTCTCAGTCAATGTTCGCAATCTTGTTCCATGCCCCCCACCCACAGCCAGTCGCAAACCCATTCTTGCCCGGTGATACATGCGCTGACATGGAGGTACTTGCCACCCTTTTCTTTTCCCTTTTGTCTTTTCTTTGAACTTTTTTTTTTCTGAGACAGGGCTCCCTGTAGCCTCGATTGGCCTGGAACTCACTCTGTGGCCAGGCTGGCCTTGACACTCTCAGAGATGTCTGACTTGCCTCTGCCCCAGAAGTGTGGGATTAAGATGGCTGTGCCCACCACATCCAGCTTAGAGACAGTTATTAGCTGCCATGGGGGTGGCTGGGAATAAAAACCCAGGTCCTCTGCAATAGCAGTCAGAGCGTCTTAACCATTGAGCCATCTCGTCAGCCCTTCTCCTCTTTTTAAAGTTTTCTTGCAGAGTTGATTGTTTGGGCAGAAGTTAACTGTTTCAGTCTGTTCGTTGATCAGTCATTTGTTTTTGTGTTCTCCTTCCCTTTGTATTGCTCCAAAAGTATTGCGTAATATATGTGTTATTAGTCACTGCATTAGTCACTTTTATTTGCTGGTTGCTGTAATAAACCCACCATGACCAAGGGGAATTTATAAAAGGAAGAGTTTAGTTGAGGNGTTGGTGTGGGAAGGCCCAGCCACTGTGGGCACTACCACCCCTGGGTAAGTTGTCCTGTGTTGTATACAAGCAGGCTGAGCATGGGCAGGCCACGGGGGAGCAACAGTAAGTCAGTAAGCTATTGCTCTGTGTTTACTCGCACAAGGTTCTTGCCTGAGTGCCTTGCCCTAGCTTCCCTTGTGTGGGACTGTGCTTTTGTAAGTCAAATAAACCATTTTCTTTCTTTAATATTATTTAGTGAATCAGTGTTTATCACAGCAACTGAAAATAAAATATGGATAGAAATGTACCGAGAGTGGGATATTACTATGACAGACCTGACCCAGTTATTTGGGGGAGGACTTCGGAAGTTTTGGGAGTTTTAGACTGGAAAAGACATTGAGGGTTTAGAGCTTATTGAGCTGTTTTGTGGGAACTTGGAAGATAATGTTGAAAGACATATGGATGACAGAGGCCTGGCTTCAAAGGGAAGGAAAGATAATCAGGGAGCATTTGTATGCATGTTCTGGTGTTGAGTAATCTGTGGTTTCAGTATTTGACTGTGTGGCTGAAGAAATCAGTGTGTAAAAACGCACCACTCAAGTAAAACTTGTCGTTACTGGGAAACCAATGGCACTGGGAAAGTCATCGTAGACCAATCGGTAAATGCCTCGTTAAGAGCAACCGTTTCAGGACCGGTTTTCAACCACATGGGGTGGAATCCTGAGCTCCATCCGGGGACATAGTTTTCCAGGTCGAGACCCTCTTAGGTCTGACTGCGGCTTGCAACAAAGTACAGACTTGAGCACATAACCACAACTAAAAAAAAAAAAAAAAATAACTTTAAAGAAGATACCACATCATTAAGGTGATATCATCTGGGACATATTTCCTCAGGTTCAGCACACAAGAGCTGTAGTTCAGAGGGGACGAGAGTCTCCACCTCAAGCTAGAAGCAAGACTTGGTAATGTGTAACAAGTCCTACTTAACTGGTTCCTTTGAAGGCATGAGGAGTCTCATGAGAGCAGCTGAGGGCTTGGCACTCTCGAAGAGGCTGAGAAAGGCTATTGGTGAAGGTGCAGCCTCAGTTCAGTAGAGACCCCAGGAGCATGGGGCGGCCACCAAGTACAGCAGCAGGTATGCAGTGGAGCTGCCTGCGGCCCTTACGAGAAAGGTGTGTGCTGTGCTGTGGCATAAACCAAAACGATGTGAGCCTACAATTCTTTCCGGCCCAAGTTTGTGAGTGAAGAGTCCCACATAATCCAGCCTTGACTACTTGGATGGACTTAGTTGTGCTTAAGTGTGCCACAATTCCTTCTTTTTATAAATACGCAGTATTTAGCTTGTTGGTGAGACATGATACAAGAGCATACAGTGTAAAAGATAAGGTTTAAAAAAATTCACATTGTTGAAAATGATGTAAATTTTTAAAATATTATATTATTGTGGTGTGTTTGATGTCATTTCTCGTCAAGTTGTCCAATCTTTTCCATGCCCCCCACCCTACAGGACCGAGGCATACCCACCCGTGTCTGTCTCTGGCGCATGGAGGGTACAATCTTGCAACCTTTTTTTCTTTTTCTTTTCTTTACTTTTTTTTTTCTTTTGAGACAGGGTCTCCCTGTAGCACTCGATTGGCCCTGGAACTCACTCTGTGGCCAGGCTGGCCTTGAACTCTCAGAGATGCTCCTGCTTGCCTCTGCCCCGAGAGTGTGGGATTAGAGGATGTGCCACCACCACATCCAGTTATGAAGACAGTATTAGCTGCCATGTGGGTGCTGGGAATCAAAACCCAGGTCCTCTGCAATCAGCAGTCAGGCTTCGTAACCATGTGAGCCAGCTCGTCAGCCCCTTCTCCTCTTTTTAAAGTTTTCTTGCAGAGGTTATTGTTTGGGCAGAAGTTAACTGTGTTCAGTCAGTCTTTGATCAGTCATTTGTTTTTGTTGTTCTCCTCCCATTTGTATTGCTCCAAAAGTTAATGTATATATGTGTGTATTAGTCACTGCATAGTCACTTTATTTGCTGTTGCTGTAATAAACCACCATGACCAAGGGAATTTATAAAAGGAAGAGTTTTATTTGAGCTTTAACAATTGATGGTTCCAGGGAATCCGAGTCCATTGTGGTGGGAGGCCATGGTGGCTGGGCTGGAGTCGAAGCCAAGGCTTACATCTCGAAATAAGCACATCAGAGAGAGATCGGAGAGAAAGAGAGAGACTGGAGACCACACAGGCTGTTAAACTCACTTAAGCCCACCCCCAATGACTAGTTCCTCCATCATGGCCCTACCCTTCTAAAACTCCAAGCAACCACTACCTGCCAACCTGGACCCAAAATATCTGAATACTTAAAGCCCATAGGGGAGACATCTCATTCAAACCACTCACATTCCACTTCCCTGGCCCCCATAGGCTTATGACCCATATGAAATGCCAAATGCATTTAGTCCAACCTTAAAACCACCATAGTCTTACCAGTTTCAATTCTATTTAAAAGTCTATAGTACAAAATCTCTTCTTAAGACACAGGCCTATCTCTTAACTGTAAGCTCCGTAAAATCAAAAGGGCAAATTACATACTCCCAAAATACAATGGAACTGAATACACATTCCATTCCAAAAGGGAGGAATAGAGGCATAGTGAGAAATTACTGGACCAAAATACTAGACCAAAACCAGCAGGGCAAACAACAAATCCAGTAGCTCTATGTTTTGATTTCTGAGACTTTACTTTCAAGGGCTTAGATCGGCTCAGCTCTTCCAGTTTTTGCTCGCAACATACATCTCTCTCTTAGTCTGTTTGTACCACTCCCTATATGCAGTTCTTGGGAAATATCTCACAGTCTGGCATCTCGAATGTCTTCTTGGGATCTTTGCTGCCAACCAGGCTTAAAACTTCTCACCGCTTCATGCAATGGCCTATCCGGGCCTTCTTTATGCAAGGATGTCCCTGCTGCCACTCTGCATGGCCTCAGCAGCTCTCTGAAACTGTGGAGGAAGACCTGATGACCCCTTCACTCTTGATCCTTCTATCTCTAAAGCCAGCACCATGTAAATGAAACTACTGAGTTTGGCTGCACGCTCTCGGATGGGACTTTGGCCTTTTCAACCAAATTTGCAATACTTTCGATGTTCCTGGACTCTTTTGGAGTAGGAAAGAAATTCCCCTTCAGTATTTTCCTTTCAAAAGTGGAGAATTAGCTGGGTGTGGGCTTGCCTGAAGGTACCTTTCTTTCCCATTTGTTTTCTTGTAAATCTCGAGGCCCCTCCTTAATCACTTTAATTTCATCTTTCCATGTTTACTGTAAATATCTAGGCCTCTCCTTAATCACTTTAATTTTCTTATCAAAGGGAGCCTCTGCTTCAGGACGTGCCTTGGCTCTGCCATTAATCTTCCTAGTGCAACTTTTTAGATCCAAAATGTACATTCTGCATTTATTTTGCCTCCATTTGCTCTTTTTCACGTAGATCTTTATAATTTCACCATTAATAGCCACCCACTATTTCTACTTTAGGACAGCTGAAATATCCTCTGCCAAGAAATAAGTCCATTCTTTTTCAACTTAGCCTCAGGCACGCATTTGGTTGTGGGCAAACTCTAGCTCACACCTTTGACAACAGATCTCAGCTGCTGTTAAGTCTTTATTTTTTTCTGGAAATTTATTTTCTCCATCACCACAGCTCCTTTCTTGTAGGCTTCTACTAAAATGACCCATTAAGCTCTGCTTACCGTAGTCAAAACAGCTTTTCTAGCCAAACTTCCAAAGTCTTCCACATTCTTCAAACACCCCCTGGTCAGATTCTCTACAGTCAGGCCGCCCACTCTGTGGTACCAAACAACTGTATTCGTCACTGTATTTGTCCCTTTTCTGTTGCTGTGTTAAAATATATATGTCATGACCAAGGGAATTATTAAAAGGAAGCGTTTATTGAGCTTACAGTTGATGTTCCAGGGAATCAGAGTTCCCATTGTGGCGAGGAGGCATGGTTGTTGGGGCTGGAGCAGCAAACCAAGGTTCACATCTCACAAAGAGTACAGGAAGCAGTGAGAGAGTGGCTGGAGACCACAGGCTTGTTAAAACTCAACTAATGGCCCGCCTCCAGTGACATACTTTCTCCATCACAGCCACACCTTCTAAGACCTCCAAGAACAGTGCCACCTAACTGGCGGACAAAAATATCTGAATAATTAAAGCCCATGGAGGACACTCATTCAAAACACCACCACAATGTTTGTTCACATTCTATACCAAAATTGTGAACTCTGAAAATAAACTGTAATTAAAAAAAAACTAATTCCAAACTCTGTTTAGGGGGTTCACATTTTTCCTTTAAGTTTATATAACTCTAAAATATAAATCCATTCCCCCTCCTTCCATATACCCACAATTACAAAGTCCGAAAATAAGTAGTAAGTTAATTTCTAGGGCCTGTTAAGGAATTCACATTATAACCGCATAGTTGTCTTCAGATAAAAAAATATATAACATCACCTTTTCTCAACTTGAATTTTTAATGACCATGGCTCTTTTCATGTACTATCTGATGTTGTAATATTAACATCAGAGCTTGGGGATAAGACATGGAAAAGTTGTGTTTTGATAGTGATGTGTATGTGTCAAGTTGACAAGAGGTCAATTATTCTAAGTAGCTTTAGCTGTCAACCTGACACATGTGTGAAGAGGAAACCTCAGTTGGGGAATTATTTCCATTGGATTTGCCTGTAGCCATGTCTGTGGGGCGTTCTCTTGATTTCTGAGTGATGTGGGAGGGCCCAGCCCACTGTGCGCAATAACAACCATGACCAGATCATCCCGTGTTGTATAAGAAATCGAGCTGAGCACTGGAGAGCGGTATTCACGCCAGTAAAGGCGTGTCCCTCGTAGTCCTAATTCCCGGTTTCTTGCCTGCCTTGAGTTCTTGCCTTTGGCTCCCTAAGTGAAGAACTATGTGTGCCCCCTGGTAGATGTAAGATAAAACAAACTCTTTCTTCGCCAAGTTTGTTTAGTCAGTGTTTTGATCATAGCAATTTAAAGCTAACCATAACACTACATCAATTAACTTATTAAGATGATCCCCCATAGACATTCCTACAGGCCAACTCAATCTAAGCAATCCTTTATTGTGACTCTTCCCAAGCAAGTCTCCGTTGTGTTAAGTTGGCAATTAAAACTAAACATCACAAGACCTAACTAATCAAGCATCTCATGACATCACACATACAACTACTACAACCTAGTCCTGATATTGATCCTAATGATCTTCATCTGCTTTGACACTTCAAGAGATAAAGGATTTATTCAAAATTACTACCAAGTATTTGTCATTCATTTTCTATTCACCCATACAGTTGGGATCTCATAAACTTTAGTTATTATCCTTGTGTGGTATTTATTAAAAAACTGAATAACTGTTTTAATATATATTTATAAATATATAATGTTGAAAATAATTGTTTAGTAACAACTAAATTATGCATCAATTTGATCTCTCACTGACTTGCTGCATATGCCTGATTCCATGTTCACACCAGTTTTAATATGAATGTTTGTGAAGCCATCAGCTAGCATAGACTACCACTCTCCCTGATCTCAGAAGGAAGGCTATCACATGTTAGAGCAGCACAAATTCAGAATCTGACTTTGAAGACATTCTATCAAAATTGACAGATGCTACCAACAACTATTATCTGTTAACCACTTCAAAACATATACTTCCTCCTTCGTGTCACTTCACAAGTTATCTTTGTCAAAAAAACTAATGAATAGGGTTTATTAACTACACGAAGGAAGCCTGCAGGACTCTCAATAATAAACTTAATGGGCAAGAAGAGAAGATAATAAAATTCACCCAACTGGTAAACAAGTCTTAAATACAAGGGCTTTTGGATAGTCTAGATTCAAACTAGAGCACTCTTGTAAGATGTTTATGTACTTTGTGTTACTGTAAAATACGTGAGATAATAAGAGGAAAGGTTTCTTTGGTGTGAGGTTTGGGTGTTATTTCTGGCCAGATAGCTGCACTGCTTTGGGGCTTGTGGTGAGGCAGGTCATCAGGGCAGGACTGGAAGGTGGAAGGTAGAAGCTGTTCATCTCTGGCAACCAGGAGACATTAGAAAGAAAGGGGCAAGTATCACACAGTCCACAGCCCCTTCTAGAGAGAACACAGTGAGCGCTTTCTCCCACTGGGCCCAACATCTTAGGGGTTCTACAACTCCCCAACAGTGCCACAAGCTGGGGACTGAGTCTTTAACCACATGGGTCTTGAAAGAGCATGTATCAAAACCACAGCAAAATGTTGTGATGGCCATATGCAGAGTATACTTATTGAAGGGCTTGACCTGAGGCTGCCTTCCTGAGCACAAAGATATAATGGGGAAGCTGAAGACTGCATGTGGACCAAGATTACTCTCATCATTTATAAAACTTATCCCTGAAAGCATAGAGCTATGTAAAGTTAGGAATAGTTCAGGCTAACAGTTTTCCTAATGACTAAGAAATAAGCTTTCAATTTAACAAAATGTTTCAGGGAATTTGTACTTTGTTTTAATATGTGAAAGAGATAAAATCTAAGCAATAATTCTAAGTGAATTACCAAATTGGAATAATTTTGAATTTCAAGCATATGTTGAATAATTAATAACCCTTAGTTGATTAAAGATAGAAAATAAAATTCAAATTTTAATACAAGGTTACTCATTATAAACATAATTTTGAGTAGAGCATTAAAATAGTAAAGAATGGGGGCTGGAGAGATGGCCTAGTGGTTAAGAGCACCGACCACTCTTACAGAGGACCCGGGTTCGATCCCCAGCACCCACATGGCGGCCGAGAACCGTCTGAAACTCCAATTCCAGGAGAACTCCAGTTCCAGGGGAATCCGACACCCTCTTCTGACCTCCGCAGCATTGCACGACACGGGTGCACAAACTTGCATGCAGACAGTACATTCATACACATACAGAAATAAGTAAATGCCAGGCGTGGTGGCACATGCCTTTAATCCTGGCACTTGGGAGACAGAGGCACGCAGATCTCTGTGAGTTTGAGGCCAGCCTGGTCTACAGAGTGAGTTCAGGACAGCCAGAGCTGCAGGAAGAC
>VZQC01007895.1:2351583-2553401 GCA_009823505.1 Rhizomys pruinosus
AAAAATAAATAAAAATAAAATGTCTTTTCTTACCAGAGAACCTGATACAGACCACTTCAATTCAGCAGAAATATTTTGATATGAGGAAGGGTCAGACTGGTAATCCTTTCCTCCCATCTGTTTCTCTAGACTCTATGGAAAAATTATCCTTGTCCCACTGTGAAGGCCCCTAATATCAAATGGCATTATGATCTTTTCAAACCAAAAAGGTCTTCTTTCAACCTGTTCTGGAGCACCATGTTGCAGAATGGTTTACAATGTCATTTATAATGTCACTCGAGTGATTTAGCAAAAATCAACCCTGGCAATTCACAGGATTCTATTCACAAAAAAGAAGATATTTATATATGCCTTCAAGTTCGCCTCCTCAAGTAACTACTTTGGAGAAAATATAATTAACTAATACTTTTCATCCTGGATTAAATTGACATTATATTTTAAACATTTTAATTAATTTACACTGTATAATATAGTAAACATGGGTTTGTAAAATATAAATTACTTTCCAGCTACATTTAACAATATAATACTGAAATTAGTACCATCATTAAAATTTTGGAATTGCAATGAGTTTCTGATATTTTAACTTGGTCATTCTATTGTCCCTTGAATTAAAACTTTGATATATTGGGATGTGAGAGAAATTAAGAACTGTAAGGAAAATTTGTAAAATAAAGGAGATAGAGCCTTCTTTTGAGACACTCATTTTCCTATAAAGTTAAAGTTTTGTGATATGGCATTATGATAGACTTGTTTGTTCTTGTGCTTGTGTGTGTGTGTGTGTGTGTGTGTGTGTGTGTGTGTGTGTGTTATTAGTGATGATCCTAGGACCTTGTGCATGTCTGAGAAGTGCTCTCCTCTCACTGAACTCCATACCCAAATCATAATTGACTTTTGACAAATAAATTAACCTTGCTAGCCAACAGTTCTCAGCTATTCCATCAAAACCTAGTCCAGGGTTTATTGTAAAAGTATTTCTTGGGCTGGAGAGATGGCCTAGCGGTTAAGCGTGCCAACCGCTCTTACAGAGGACCCGGGTTCAGTCCCCAGCACCCACATGGCGGCCAAGAACCGTCTGAAACTCCAGTTCCAGGAGAACTCCAGTTCCAGGGGAATCCGACATCCTCTTCTGACCTCCGCGGCATTGCACGACACTGGTGCACAAACTTGCATGCAGACAGTGCATTCATACACATACAGAAATAAATAAAATAAAATTAATTAAAAAAAAGTATTTCTTAATAAGTAAAGTCATTGCNAATCTTTGTGAGTTCAAGGCCAGCCTGGTCTACAGAGTGAGTTCCAGGACAGCTGGGGCTACAGGGGGACCCTGTCTTGAAAAGACAAAAACAAACAAAAAAGAGTGTGTCTTTTAAAGAAAGGAAACTTGACACAAAGGTGTCAAACACGTCCCCTAAAACAAGTACCACTGGATATATACCCTTACAGCCTTTTCTGTTTGTCAATGAATACTATTATTTCCTTTTACTTTTGTATGTGTTTATGTGTGGTGTGGGCACATGTATGTATATATATATGTTCACAGGTGTGGGCTCAAGTATGTATGGATGCATATGGAGTATATGTATGCACATGCATATGGAAGCCAGGAATTGATGGTGGAGTCTTTTCCTATCACTCTCCACCTCATATATTGAGGCACAGTCTCTCACTAGGCCTAGAGCCTTCCAGTTCACCTCATCCAGCTAGCCATGGACACTGGGGAACTGCCCTGTCTCTGCCTCAGATGGGCCACCACTCTTGCTTAGCATTTACATGGGTGTTGGTGATCAAAACTTTGGTCCTCATACTTACACATCAAGTCCTTTATCTACTGGGCCATCTCCCCAGCCTGTTTCCTTTTTAATGTAACTGGTATTATATGTATCATTAACTTAAGGTGACTGCACTGACAAAGACACTGAAAGTTAATTTCAAAGGAGGCCTTTCTGTAGATCTTATTTTATACACAGTTCATATGACTCTTTATTTTTCTATAGCTGTTTGTTTATGCTATTTTGCTTGTGAGCATTATCATGACTAAAATGCCTATACAGTGTAAGGCTTGAGGCAATGTTCATGTTGTTTTCTATAGTTATCAGAACAAGAAAGGAGTGCTTTTGTCACAAGCATTTTCTCATCATTGCTTTGTACAGGATGAGCCAAAGACTGAGGCTCCCAAGACTGCAGGTGCTCCGGTCAGCATTCACAGGTCTGCCGCGGGTTCCTGGCATGTGGGAACATGTTTCCCCCTATGTGCTTTGGCAGAACCAGCCACGGTGTGGGATCACATCAGTCCTTGACTTATACTGTAGTCACCAACACTGATGTCCCATTCCCTGAAATTGAGTTCCCTGTGGGAGTCATTAAAATGTCTTTTCTTAGAGATGAATAGCATGTTTGACAGAATGCATGAGCTCTGGAAGGGTGGGGGGATGGGGGGACATGGGTCTAGATTTGATAAAAAATATATGTATAAATAAATTAAAAATAAATAAATAAATAAAAATAAAATGTCTTTTCTTACCAGAGAACCTGATACAGACCACTTCAATTCAGCAGAAATATTTTGATATGAGGAAGGGTCAGACTGGTAATCCTTTCCTCCCATCTGTTTCTCTAGACTCTATGGAAAAATTATCCTTGTCCCACCGTGAAGGCCCCTAATATCAAATGGCATTATGATCTTTTCAAACCAAAAAGGTCTTCTTTCAACCTGTTCTGGAGCACCATGTTGCAGAATGGTTTACAATGTCATTTATAATGTCACTCGAGTGATTTAGCAAAAATCAACCCTGGCAATTCACAGGATTCTATTCACAAAAAAGAAGATATTTATATATGCCTTCAAGTTCGCCTCCTCAAGTAACTACTTTGGAGAAAATATAATTAACTAATACTTTTCATCCTGGATTAAATTGACATTATATTTTAAACATTTTAATTAATTTACACTGTATAATATAGTAAACATGGGTTTGTAAAATATAAATTACTTTCCAGCTACATTTAACAATATAATACTGAAATTAGTACCATCATTAAAATATTGGAATTGCAATGAGTTTCTGATATTTTAACTTGGTCATTCTATTGTCCCTTGAATTAAAACTTTGATATACTGGGATGTGAGAGAAATTAAGAACTGTAAGGAAAATTTGTAAAATAAAGGAGATAGAGCCTTCTTTTGAGACACTCATTTTCCTATAAAGTTAAAGTTTTGTGATATGGCATTATGATAGACTTGTTTGTTCTTGTGCTTGTGTGTGTGTGTGTGTGTGTGTGTGTGTGTGTGTGTGTGTTTAGTGATGATCCTAGGACCTTGTGCATGTCTGAGAAGTGCTCTCCTCTCACTGAACTCCATACCCAAATCATAATTGACTTTTGACAAATAAATTAACCTTGCTAGCCAACAGTTCTCAGCTATTCCATCAAAACCTAGTCCAGGGTTTATTGTAAAAGTATTTCTTGGGCTGGAGAGATGGCCTAGCGGTTAAGCGTGCCAACCGCTCTTACAGAGGACCCGGGTTCAGTCCCCAGCACCCACATGGCGGCCAAGAACCGTCTGAAACTCCAGTTCCAGGAGAACTCCAGTTCCAGGGGAATCCGACATCCTCTTCTGACCTCCGCGGCATTGCACGACACTGGTGCACAAACTTGCATGCAGACAGTGCATTCATACACATACAGAAATAAATAAAATAAAATTAATTAAAAAAAAGTATTTCTTAATAAGTAAAGTCATTGCATTGATTACTTTTCTCTTTGTGACTACCACCGAACACAAAACAGAAACAGCTTAAGGGAAGAAGGATTTCCTTTAGCTCATGGTTTCAGAGAACATCAGTCTCTCATGGCAAGGAAAGGCAAGGTGGCTGAAGCAGCTTCTTTTATTGTGGTGGGAGGACAAAGACAGTCAATTTGTTCACAACTTGGTGGATCAGAAAGCAGAGTGCTTCTCCAGAGGCAGGCTGGTCTGTCAACCTCAAAGGAGTACACCTAGGGCCCCTTCTCCACCAGCCAGGCCTCCCAAGTCAGTTAGTTATTCCACACTGCACCAACAGTTGGGGACCTGAGCCTATAGGGTCATTTCACATTCAAGCCACAGTTGAGGTGAATTAGGGATATTATGCTAGACAGTGTGACAGGCTCTTCTTTAATCAAGGCTGGGGGCAAACCAAGAGAAGTTATGCTTGTATGTGACATCCATAGTCCACAACTAACAATTCCATCCCCCCCTTCCTAATGGCTTACTCAGTCAGAACTTCCTCCTCTTTTAATTTATGTTTCTTTGTTTTTGTCCCTGAGATGAACACTGACTGATAGACTTTTAAGTACTAGGCATTACTCTAGAAGAAAATAATTTTGAGAATAAATTCCCTGTGCTGCTTCTGGAACTGGGGGGTTTAATCCTCTAATATGATAAGATATAAATGTACTAATGACTATTTCCAAGATAATCTCGGCATTCCAAATTAACTGAGTATAAACCCCATTTGAGCTAGTTTCACCATCCTTCTCTGCTTCTAGCTCTATAATTAGACTTATGCACCCACACACACTTCAAGGTCTATAGCTAGACTCATGTCTCCACAGACCAAGAAGTATAAGGTATAAAATGAAACCCATAAAGGGGGAACCTTCAAAATTGTTCCAATTTACAAATGAAAACTAGGGGATGTGTAAAGAATGGATTTTAGGGATGTAGCAAATGGTAGAAGGAATGTAAAGTTTCAGGCTGATTTTTTTATATGACCTCATTAAGATTTGCGGGCTATAAAGGGCTTTGATGAATTGGTTAATTGATTGAAATAAGAGCTCAAATGTGGTTTATACTCAGTTAATTTGGAATGCCGAGATTATCTTGTTACTATAGAGGAATATATCTCAAGTCTTTGGGAAGTGGTAAAACTAGAATGAATTTATTATCATGTAAGTCCTGATCACCAATTTATGACAGTCCAGAGAACACAGCTTTTACACTAACTGTGAGAATTAAATTTATGGTATTTATTTGTAAAATATAAAAGGAGTCCCAATATCATCAAGTGCATTGTTGTTTATTCTCTGTAAATCAGAACTTATAGTGGCAACTGCTACTATTAAAAGGAATCTTACATGGATGTGGGGAAGTGAGATCATGTAATGTCAGGAACCAACTGTTGACATTTGCTCATTAAAAACCAGATGTATGGTTACTATAATGAACAGCAGAGTCAAATGATTATCAGAGCACTTCAATTCCCAGAGACCTATGGCCTTAGCAATTAATCATGGTATTCTATGGTATTCTAGAGAATAAAAGGCCTATTAAATTCTAAATGATGTCTGTAAGTGGAAGGCTTGTTATTTTTTTGTTGTTGTTGGTGGTGGTGTTTTTTTGTTTGTTTGTTTGTTTTGTTTTGTTTTTTGGTCTTTTTGAGACAGAGTCTTCCTTTAGCCTTTAGTCCCAGCTGGCCTGGAGCTCGATATATAGACCAGGCTGACCTTGAATTCACAGAGATCCATCTGCCTCTGCCTCCCAAGTTCTTGGATTAAAGACATGTGCCACCACGCCCTAAGTGGAAGGCTTGTAGTCCTAGTGAACAGAAGCCTAACTTGTATCTGCAACTCAACACATTTCCACATGGAGACAGTTGCAGTCCCACAACTAATTGAATGAAAAGAAAGGTTGGCTATGTTCCTTTGAGGAAGAACTCCATTATGTAATTCTTAAAAACCATGTAGTTAATCTTCCAGTCTTTTTCAGAAAGAAATACGGCTATTTACCAGGGTGATTATGCTTAAAGAAGAGGTAAGTAGTCACACTGCAGGAACATAACTGCACACTGGCTCCAAACTATCTTTGCTTTCTCAATACCCAAAATGTCCCAGTGGCTTGCAAATCAAAGAAGAGACTTAAGGTGTGTATTAGTCACATACTTCCTCCAGCATGGGCACAACTTCTAAAACCTTCCAGAACAGTGCCACCAATTGGGGACAAAAATATCTGAATACTTAAAGCCTATGGGGGACATTCTCATTCAAACCACCACATTGTAGTCAAATGTGCAGCAGAAAGTCACCTTAGTTCTGTCTCATAGATTCCTAAGCCCATCTTGTGGTTATTTCTCTAGTTCTAGAACAAATTCAGTTCCAACAAACATATTCATAATCTACAATGTTTTTCAGAACTATGGAGTAAAGGATGTTATGAAAGGATGTTATGAATGGAAGTCACTATTACTCCCTGTGTGGGATAATAAACCCAGACAACTGTACTGCCACTGAGGACATAGAAGGTGAAGACAGTGAATTTGCACCAAAGACTAGCTGCTTACCTGTTCGTCCTGTGCACTAACTAACCAGATACAACTTAGACAATTACAGTGGACTAAGCCAACAATCGACCTGCGACTACAGCCAATGTTCTACATGAGAAGTCATTGTTTGAGCAAATTAAGATGTCCTCTTGTATTTCATATGGAGCTGCTTATTTGAAGATTTTTCCTTTCCTATGTTTGTCAGTAAAACATAATAAAAATAACGTAGCTGGAAAAGCCACCTACACACTTTCACTGACATATTTATTAAAGTTCTTCAGTTTCATGTAACAAGCACTTGGATGCTTTTCCTTTCCACTGGATTTCATGCAGTTCTGTTATAGTACATTGATGATATTAGGTGAATTAGACATGGTAAGCAGAACATAACAATCTAACAATCGCCCTCGGACATGGGATTTGAAAGGCTAGAAAATACATCCTGTAGGAAATGAGAATCCTTCCATCCCAGCCAATGTTCTAGGCTTCTAATGAGGAGTGGCAGATCTAAGTTGGATAAGGAGTTTTTGTATCTGGTCCTCCCCATGGTNAAAAAAAGTATTTCTTAATAAGTAAAGTCATTGCATTGATTACTTTTCTCTTTGTGACTACCACCGAACACAAAACAGAAACAGCTTAAGGGAAGAAGGATTTCCTTTAGCTCATGGTTTCAGAGAACATCAGTCTCTCATGGCAAGGAAAGGCAAGGTGGCTGAAGCAGCTTCTTTTATTGTGGTGGGAGGACAAAGACAGTCAATTTGTTCACAACTTGGTGGATCAGAAAGCAGAGTGCTTCTCCAGAGGCAGGCTGGTCTGTCAACCTCAAAGGAGTACACCTAGGGCCCCTTCTCCACCAGCCAGGCCTCCCAAGTCAGTTAGTTATTCCACACTGCACCAACAGTTGGGGACCTGAGCCTATAGGGTCATTTCACATTCAAGCCACAGTTGAGGTGAATTAGGGACATTATGCTAGACAGTGTGACAGGCTCTTCTTTAATCAAGGCTGGGGACAAACCAAGAGAAGTTATGCTTGTATGTGACATCCATAGTCTACAACTAACAATTCCATCCCCCCCTTCCTAATGGCTTACTCAGTCAGAACTTCCTCCTCTTTTAATTTATGTTTCTTTGTTTTTGTCCCTGAGATGAACACTGACTGATAGACTTTTAAGTACTAGGCATTACTCTAGAAGAAAATAATTTTGAGAATAAATTCCCTGTGCTGCTTCTGGAACTGGGGGGTTTAATCCTCTAATATGATAAGATATAAATGTACTAATGACTATTTCCAAGATAATCTCGGCATTCCAAATTAACTGAGTATAAACCCCATTTGAGCTAGTTTCACCATCCTTCTCTGCTTCTAGCTCTATAATTAGACTTATGCACCCACACACACTTCAAGGTCTATAGCTAGACTCATGTCTCCACAGACCAAGAAGTATAAGGTATAAAATGAAACCCATAAAGGGGGAACCTTCAAAATTGTTCCAATTTACAAATGAAAACTAGGGGATGTGTAAAGAATGGATTTTAGGGATGTAGCAAATGGTAGAAGGAATGTAAAGTTTCAGGCTGATTTTTTTATATGACCTCATTAAGATTTGCGGGCTATAAAGGGCTTTGATGAATTGGTTAATTGATTGAAATAAGAGCTCAAATGTGGTTTATACTCAGTTAATTTGGAATGCCGAGATTATCTTGTTACTATAGAGGAATATATCTCAAGTCTTTGGGAAGTGGTAAAACTAGAATGAATTTATTATCATGTAAGTCCTGATCACCAATTTATGACAGTCCAGAGAACACAGCTTTTACACTAACTGTGAGAATTAAATTTATGGTATTTATTTGTAAAATATAAAAGGAGTCCCAATATCATCAAGTGCATTGTTGTTTATTCTCTGTAAATCAGAACTTATAGTGGCAACTGCTACTATTAAAAGGAATCTTACATGGATGTGGGGAAGTGAGATCATGTAATGTCAGGAACCAACTGTTGACATTTGCTCATTAAAAACCAGATGTATGGTTACTATAATGAACAGCAGAGTCAAATGATTATCAGAGCACTTCAATTCCCAGAGACCTATGGCCTTAGCAATTAATCATGGTATTCTATGGTATTCTAGAGAATAAAAGGCCTATTAAATTCTAATTGATGTCTGTAAGTGGAAGGCTTGTTATTTTTTTCGTTGTTGTTGGTGGTGGTGTTTTTTTGTTTGTTTGTTTGTTTGTTTTGTTTTGTTTTTTGGTCTTTTTGAGACAGAGTCTTCCTTTAGCCTTTAGTCCCAGCTGGCCTGGAGCTCGATATATAGACCAGGCTGACCTTGAATTCACAGAGATCCATCTGCCTCTGCCTCCCAAGTTCTTGGATTAAAGACATGTGCCACCACGCCCTAAGTGGAAGGCTTGTAGTCCTAGTGAACAGAAGCCTAACTTGTATCTGCAACTCAACACATTTCCACATGGAGACAGTTGCAGTCCCACAACTAATTGAATGAAAAGAAAGGTTGGCTATGTTCCTTTGAGGAAGAACTCCATTATGTAATTCTTAAAAACCATGTAGTTAATCTTCCAGTCTTTTTCAGAAAGAAATACGGCTATTTACCAGGGTGATTATGCTTAAAGAAGAGGTAAGTAGTCACACTGCAGGAACATAACTGCACACTGGCTCCAAACTATCTTTGCTTTCTCAATACCCAAAATGTCCCAGTGGCTTGCAAATCAAAGAAGAGACTTAAGGTGTGTATTAGTCACATACTTCCTCCAGCATGGGCACAACTTCTAAAACCTTCCAGAACAGTGCCACCAAGTGGGGACAAAAATATCTGAATACTTAAAGCCTATGGGGGACATTCTCATTCAAACCACCACATTGTAGTCAAATGAGCAGCAGAAAGTCACCTTAGTTCTGTCTCATAGATTCCTAAGCCCATCTTGTGGTTATTTCTCTAGTTCTAGAACAAATTCAGTTACAACAAACATATTCATAATCTACAATGATTTTCAGAACTATGGAGTAAAGGATGTTATGAAAGGATGTTATGAATGGAAGTCACTATAACTCCCTTTGTGGGATAATAAACCCAGACAACTGTACTGCCACTGAGGAGATAGAAGGTGAAGACAGTGAATTTGCACCAAAGACTAGCTGCTTACCTGTTCGTCCTGTGCACTAACTAACCAGATACAACTTAGACAATTACAGTGGACTAAGCCAACAATCGACCTGCGACTACAGCCAATGTTCTACATGAGAAGTCATTGTTTGAGCAAATTAAGATGTCCTCTTGTATTTCATATGGAGCTGCTTATTTGAAGATTTTTCCTTTCCTATGTTTGTCAGTAAAACATAACAAAAATAACGTAGCTGGAAAAGCCACCTACACACTTTCACTGACATATTTATTAAATTTCTTCAGTTTCATGTAACAAGCACTTGGATGCTTTTCCTTTCCACTGGATTTCATGCAGTTCTGTTATAGTACATTGATGATATTAGGTTAATTAGATATGGTAAGCAGAACATAACAATCTAACAATCGCCCTCGGACATGGGATTTGAAAGGCTAGAAAATACATCCTGTAGGAAATGAGAATCCTTCCATCCCAGCCAATGTTCTAGGCTTCTAATGAGGAGTGGCAGACCTAAGTTGGATAAGGAGTTTTTGTATCTGGTCCTCCCCATGGTAAAAAGAGCACAATGTCTAGTGAGCTTCTTTGGGGGTAGAATATTGCTTTTCTGAGCATGCTATTCTGGTCCATTTACTCAGTGATCTAAAATACTGCCAGATAGAGTTTCTCTCTCTCTCTCTCTCTCTCTCTCTCTCTCTCTCTCTCTCTCTCTCTCTTTCTCAGGGTCTCATGGTCCATGTAGCCCATTCTGTCCATGAAATGGTTCAGGTAGCCAAATTTCCTCCTGCCTCCCATTGTTGAGTGTAGGAGAGGGCAATTTTAGAATATAAAGATCCCTTTATGGTACTGCAAAGTATGTTATTAACCCCCCTACAAAACTAAAACACAATTAAGTTAGGACTTCTAGTCACTCAACAGACACTGCTTGATTTGGTTTGGGTTTGTGATGGTTAAAATTTTGTCAGCTTTACAGAAACTGGCATCACCTGGAAAGAGAGAAGCTCAGTTAAGGGATTCCCTCCATCATATTGACATATGGCTATGACTGTGAGGTATTTTCTTAACTGCTGATTGATAGAGAAAGACGTTGCCCACTGTGGGTGGTATCAGACCTAGGCAGACAGGTCTGGGCTGTATAAGAGAGGTTACACAATGAGGGTGGGGGAAACAATAGGCAGCATTCCTCCATAATTTCTGGTTCGGTTTCTACCTCCAAGTTTCTACCCTGCTTGAGTTCCTCACCTGACTTCTCTTACTGATGTACTGTCACTTTAAAGTGTAAAATGCAATAACCCCTCCCCTTTCATGGAGGTTTGAATGAGAATATCCCCCATAAACTCCAAGCATTTTGACATTTTGTCATCAGGTTGGTAACACTCTTTTGGAAGATTTTGGAGGTACAGCCTTGCTGGAGGAAGCAGGTCATTTGGGGTGGGCTTTGAGAGTTCTGAGGCTTTGCCAGATTTCCGATCACTCTCTGCTTCCTGTGCCTGCTTGAAGATGTGATCGATCAGCTTTCTGCTGTGGCCAGCTCTGCTGTCATGCCTCTCCCACCATTATGAGCTCCTACTTCTGGAACTGTAAGCTCAAAGAAAATCTTCCTTCTGTAAGTTGCTTTGGTAATGGTGTTTTATCACAGCAACAGAGAAGTGACACATATTTCTAAGTTGGTTTTGGTTAGAATGTTTTATCACAGCAACAGAAAGTAGTTAGAACAGGGTTATTCTACCAGGCAAAGAATCGTGATCAGTGTGACTGTTTGCTTCAATAAAGGGATGTAGAAAGAATAGTAGAAGAAATCACAGTTGTCCTCCAGAATACATAGGGACTTGGTTCTAAATTTCTGTGTGGATATCCAGATTCCTGAAAATTCAATTGCCTTATATAAAATAACATGATATATTCTATATACTTTCTCCCATATACTCGAAGTCAACTCTAGAGTAGAAATAATTGCTATAGTACATTCTTCAGGGGATATTACATACAGGGTCAAGAAAAACATACATACAGGGTCAGTATGACACAAAATTTTCAGAATATTTTGATCAATGTTTTCTTGAATATACAAATGTAAAACTATATGAAATGGCTGGTTATAGTTATGTGCCAGCTGTAACCATGCGACCAGTTGTAAAAGTCAGAACTATTATAACTACAAGATTTTCTTCTTTATTTGATTTGAATATGTCTATATAGGCAGAATGAATATATCAGTTTCCTTGCCATTGTGACAAAATATCCAACAGAAGCTATGTAAAGGAAGAAGCATGCATTTTGTCTCACATTTAGAGAGTGTACCAACCATAGTAGTGGGAAGGTTTGTGGTGACAGCAGCTTGTAGCTGAGACTCCTAGTGTCTCCACAGACAATCAAGCAGAAATCAGACTGGAAGCAGATCTAGGTTATAACCATGAAAGCCTGCCCCAAGCGCCTATTTTCTACAGCTAGGCCTTACTGTGTAATGTTTCCTCCCAAAGCTGTGCCGCCAGCTAGAAAGCAAGAATTAAAACACCTGAGCATGTGAGTGAGGCTTCATATTCAAACCACAGCATTTTTGTCCATGGTGTCCACTAGCTCATGGCCCCTGCATAATGAAAATGAATTCCATTCAAATTCAAAAGTATCCTTAATCTTGGCAGTCCCAGTATTTTTCAAAGGTTCAACTCCAATGTCTCTTCTGAGGTTCCAGGCACACTCTTAACTGCAAGTTTCTATAAATGGATAAAAATTTTAAAATCAAGTTATATATTCACAATATACAATTGAGAAGATTAAAGATTCCAATTTCAAAAGGAAAACTATCATATAAAGAAAACATTGGACCAAACCTTGACTATTTGCCCTAGCAGGGCAAACATTAAATCCTACAACTCCAGGTCCAGGGTTCACTTGTCATCATTTGGGTTCCAACAAGCTCAAGTGGCCTATCCCCACAGCCTGGCCAACAAGCAGGCATAACTCTAGTGCTCACAACTTTTCTAAGGAGACATTCTCTAATCTCCAGCATCTTAGAGTCTCTTTAAAACTTAGGCTTCACTTCCACTGGTTTACGGGGATCAGCATGAGGTATTGTTTTAAAGAATCTAACTCAACTACACAATACTGTCCTCAGTGTGTGTGTGTGTGTGTGTGGGCGTGTGTTATATACAATATAGATATATATATAATATATATATATATATAATATAAGATTTACAGAGCCTTAGGGATTAGCCAATGTGTGTGTGTGGTGTGTGTGTGTGTGGTATATATATATATATATATATATATATATATAGTATAATGGGGCCTAATCCACTAGGCCCTGTAAATATTAGTCTGCTTGCCTGAAAATCCAGCTCTGCATGGATGCTGCTGCCAAATTTCCCTGATAGGTCAAGGTGAAGGCTGGCCTCTTTTCAAAAACCTCTACAGTGACTTTTGGGCTGGAGAGATGGCCTAGCTGTTAAGCGCGCCGACCGCTCTTCCAAGGACCCGGTTCGATCCCCAGCACCCACATGGCGCCGACAGCCATCGAAACTCCAGTTCCAGGGAGTACCCAGCTCCAGGGTAATCCGAGACCCTCTTCTGACCTCCGTGCGTTGCACGACACGGGTGCACAGACCTGCATGCAGACAGTACATTGATACACATCAAAATAAATAAAAATTTAAAAAAATCAAAAACCTCTACAGTGACTTTTATATGTCTGAGTTGCTGAACCTGTGGACACAGCTCTCTAGGTCATTTATCAGTAGAGAAACTCTGCAGAAGTTTGTTAGGGCACTGCCACTTCAAATTAATACTGTTGATTTCTGTTATTTTAGGACAATTGTGGACTTGCAGATCCAGGAGCTTTCCCAGACCCCCCCTTCATAAGTCGTTCCCCACCTCTCTGGGCTCCAACATCATGGTCTCAGCTTGTCCTATGCCAGGACACTTGTGTACTACTGAGAACTTTCCTAAACCTGCCTTGCTTTGAGACCTGCTTGGTTCCTAAAATCCTAGTGCCCTAAGATCACTGAGCTCTCCCAGTCTGCCCTACCAGCCAACCTACTCACTTAACGACCACCCAGCCCACCCTGCTGTTCTAGAACCATGAGGAGCCAACCCTATCCTTCCCTTAACTCAGACCCCTTCTTATACCCCATTTGTACATCAACAGAAAATCATCCCCAAACTGAACACCAAGCACTACTAGCTGACAAACTGGAGAAACATCAAAGGGACAACAACTCAACAAAGACAAGATCACTTACCCATACCAAGAACCAACAGTGACACAAGTCCAGACATCTAGGTTTCATTAAAAAAAAAAAATAAGGGAACCTGGGTTGCAGGGGAGATGCCATAACGTGCCAGGGCAGTCACAGTCTACAGTTCTAGGGGTGGTCTGGCGGGGGGCAGCTGGGAGAGGGTCCGCTCTGAACCCATCTCCGGGGTCCTCGCCCAGAGGTACGGTGCTGGGCTAGATCAGGTGCACAATACCCCCCCACCCCCGAATCCAAGTGGTCTTCCTTTTTTGGAGAACCTTCAGAACAGAAGAAAAGAGCTAACGTAGGCTTCCACATCCATATATAACACAAAACTGAAACCTGAAACCTAGGCAAGCAATACACCATAAAAATAAAAAAATAAAATAAAAAGAAAAGGAGGAGAAAAGGGGGGGAAAAAAAGCATCAGAGAGGAGGCAAAAAAACCACCGCTAATATAGTGAAAAGTCGTTGGTGACTTGAACCACAAAAGGGAATACATATGCCAGGGACACACGAAGGGACAACATGGGAAAGGCAAAGGATCCCACACCAGGCCTACCAAACTGGAGGAGATAGCCACAATGGATCCCCTTGGAGGAGACCCAAGAACAGACTTTAGACAATAATTGCAGACATGCAGAGAAATTAAAGAAATAAAGAAGAAGTCATAGAACTAAAGAGAGAGAATGAAACTCAAAAAGGACCTAGAGGGATACAAGAACAAACTTCGGAAAGAACTAAGGAAACAGAATGACAAACTCCAGAAAAGAACTAGAGGGAGAAAAAAAAAAACCCAATGGAAGTAGAAAAACTGAAAAAGGAAGCCAACCAAAGATGTAGGTAGAAGCACCAAGAAGAGATGGGAAGCACAAAGAAGAGATTGAAAGCTCAAAAAGGAAATGGAAGTACAAAGTAAAACCAGGATGGAAACAAAAAAGGAATTAGAACATTCAGGCAATCAAGAAGAAAGGAAAGGAAAAAGCTTAGAAGTAGAATGGAGGAAGCAGAACAAAGAATATCAGACCTGGAGGTCAACACAGAAATTAAAATGCTCAAACAAGATATGAAAAATTTAAATACACAAAAGTGAACAACCCAGGAAATATGGGACACTATGAAAAAGACCAAACTCTCCGCATCATAGGAATAGAGAAGGAGAAGAATCTCAAGATGAATAGTATTGATCAATCTTCAACAGAATAATAGATGAAAATTCCCAAAACTAAATATGACAAGCCCATACAAATAAAAAGTCTAGATGACCCCAAATAACAGATCAGAAAAGAAACACCCCAGCCATATCATAGTTAAAATGCTAGAGCCCAAACAAGACAAAATTCTGGTGGCCACAAAAGAAAAACAAGTCACATACAATAGGAAACATCAGAATTACACATGACTTCTCACCCCAAACCACGAAAGCAGGAAAGAACATGGAGCAAAGCTTCCCAGTGTTAAAGGGACTATGGATGCCAATGCAGAATACTTTACCCAGCAAAAATGTCGACTATATTGAAGGAGAGAGAAAATCTTCCATGACATAAACAAGATGATGGAAACATGTCTGGAAAACCAACTCTTCATAAAATACTTGAAGCAATTCAAAGGCAGAAGAGAGGAGCACAATCCCAAACACCTAGGAAAAGAAACTAACAAAAACATACCATAGGACAAAATCAAAGGCTAGAAGTCCAATGGATAATAAGTTAAAGGAAGCAATATCCATCTATCAATTATAACCCTAAATATTAATGGGCTAAACTCCCCAATCAAAAGGCATAGACTGGGAGAAGGGATTAGAACAAAACCCATCTATATGCTCTACAAGAAAACCATTCATTTCAAGGATAGGCACCAACTAAGGTGAAGGGATGGAGAAAGTATTCCAAGCAAATGGTACCAAAAAGAAAGCGGGTGTGGCATTCTAATATCAGACAAAATAGACTTCAAAACAAAGAAATCAAAAGAGAGCAAAGAGGGCCATTACATCTTTACTAAAGGAACAAATGATCACTTCAAAAATGGAGCAAAGATCTGAATAGAGACTTCACAAAGAGGAAATAGAGATGGCCGAGAAACATCTTAAGAAGTGTTTTCACAACATCTATAATTAAGGAAATGCAAATTAAAACCCACTTGAGATATCACCTACTCCAAAAAGACTGGCTAGGATCAAAACACACAAATGATACCAAGTGCTGGAGAGAGTTGTGGAGAAAGGGGAACACTCATCCATTTTGCTGTGGGAATGTAAACTTGTACAGCACTAGGAAAGTTTGGAGAAACCTTGGAGAGGACTCAAAATGAGCCTTCCATTTGACCCAGTTCATACCACTCCGGATATACCCACAAGACCAACTTACTGCAAAGAATACATGCACAGCTATGTTTATTGCAGCTCTGTTCACAATAGCAAAAGCTTGAACCAGCCCAGGTGCCCTTCAACTGACGAGTGATAGAGAAAATGTGTTACATGTACAAAATGGAATTACTATGCAGCATAAAGAGGGAAACATCATGAACTTTGCAGGAAATGGATGGAGCTGGAAGACATTATGTTAAGGAAGTAACACAGTCCCAGAAAAACAAACGACAAATGTGTCCCTCATATGTGGATGCTAGACCAAAACCGGACATAAATATTCTCATGGAGAGGGATGCATAGTAAAAGAACAACAACAGAAAGACTGCATCAGAAAATGGACTGAAATGGTGAATTTGGGAAGGGGGGAGGGTGGGGAGAGGGACAGGGTGTATATTTCGATAAGGCATATTTAATTGACGTGAGCTCACCAAGTACCCAGTTTCGTCCTAGACACTGTCTACAGGACACATGGGGTTTTAGGCTTAGAAAAAGAAATATGTGTATGTTAACACACTTGGTTTACGAATCTGATAAACCGTATGCATCTGAGTATGGAGATCTCGCTGTTGCCCCACTTTGTTTTACTAAAAGCTGTAGAGCAAAACTTTGGGATTGACACATACAAATGTTCTCTATAATTTCTCTGTGGTACAGTTCACCTTGTACATTCTCTTTAAGATGATTTAAAAATTAAGTTTTGCTTCCCAAGTTAATCATATATATCCACACAACAACACTGGGTGATTTGATATCTGTGCCTTGACTTCCACCTATAGTTATGTATAATACAACTGTCTTTGGAGACTCATGCTAAAAAAAAAAAAAAAAGGGGGGGATACAGAAAGGCATGAAACCTTTTCGTCAAACCCTTGCATTCAATCTAAATCTTAAAAACTAACTATGGGAAGATTTGTTTCTTCTCCAACAGGACAAACGCCCTCACCACTTAACGCTGAGAAAAAAAGATACAGCTTTGCATTGAGTAGGATATACCAAAAAGTGGCAACGGAAGGCTGACCCTCTGAACAAGAAGAAAAGCCTCAGATTGCCATAAACACGAAACCTCTCTGGGATCCTACTGTTAAACTATTTATAATGAGTCTCTACTGAAACTTACCTTCTAGGTGCCACAAAGGTTCTGATATGAGAGACTTTTCTTGCCTTCCCCCCCATAGAACAAGGAGAAATATGACGATGATGTAGGTGTTCTCCAACTGTAAATTGGAGACAATATTGATAGAGTTAATCTCTTATAAAACCGTAAAATTGCCTTCTTTAAGTGAACTAAGACATGGGAACTGTGGAAGGGATTACTCTCTGTCAGAACCAAATATAATACTAAAGTCCTAGGCTATGCACTCAGGCAAATATATTAATGCAGGAGCTCTGACATCAGCAATGGATTGTTCTACCATGGAGATGTTGGCCAGGGGATCCAAAGCCCCACAAAAGGTAAGGGTCCTTGCCTCTAAGTTGGGATACATGCAGGAGGAGAGGCAATAAGACCTGCTGCCGAAGACCTGATGTTAACATGGAGGGATGTATTGAGACCGCACATGCAAGTGTACAGATGGCCTCTGGAATGCCAAGAGTGTACCAAAGGCCACTAAACCATAAAGTAAATATGGGTCTCCCTGAGTCAAGCAAGACTCCACCGTCACACCAGCTACACCTCACCGCCTGGAAATACTGTGCAGCAGAGGCAGCCTTGTGCCTGTATATCCCAAATCTAATTGGCTATTGGCTCTCTCCTTGGAGAATAACCAAGCTGATGTGCCACAAGCTTACAATCCTCTACAGGTTGAGTGTTATAAGCCACAGTAAAGACCCTGTCATATTTAACATGGGGGGAAAAATGTAATTCTTGGATTAACATATCCAAACAGTGTCTATGCTAAAGTAACCTACCATAACTATTTAGTGCTGCTTAAAACCTATATATCTAATATTGTTGTTTCATTAGTAGGATCGAAGGTATTCCTGAACAAACTGTCAGCCCATGAAGGAAACAGCCAGAACTACACCAGAGTCAGAGTCAAAGCTCCAGAGAGAGTGACTTTTCTTCTCATCCACCTGTGCCCTTTTTCTAAGCCAGGGAACAATCTGCGGAAGAGGGGGCATGGTAGAATGTAAGGCTGCGATTGGGGTGAATGGTGAAACACAGCAATGATAGTCTGGACACTCAATTGATCAACTTGATTGAACAAACAACCTGTCACCCCACGGATGGTGGGGCTGTAGGGGTTTTGGGCACAACAGCCTGCAGATTTGGTTTTGCATGAAGGATGCTTGTACTCATGGATTATCACTTATGCTAAAGAACTAAAAAGAAAAAAAAAAAACTGGAGAGAAGATGCAGGACAGTTATGGCAGAATGCATGATCTGGGATGAGGTGGGGGTGGGGGGGGGGAAGGGAAGAAATAAGCCTGAACTGAATTGGAAAAAATGTATGAAATGCAACAAGCATCAATAAAAATTAAATTAAAAAAAGATCCATAATTACCTAAAATAGTTTACAAATAAGATTCAGATCACAGAAATTGTCTTCATTAGACAAAGCTTCTGGAATACTGTTGTATAGTGAATAAGGTTACTTTAAAATAACTTTTGTCATATACAACCACTTGCATTCATGCATTCTCTCCTTGGGACAGAAAATTATTAGTTTTCAGTGAAGTGAGTCTTAAGGGTCTTACCAATTTTAAAAAATTTATTAACCAAAACATAAACATAATCAGGGAAATATGCCCCGTCCCTTTCTCTTTTTGGAGATGGGGTCCTGCAAGGTCCAAAATGGCCTTGAATTTAAGATCTGCTGACTCAGCACCCTGATGGCTGGCCACACAGGCATGAACCACCATACTCAGTTTGACATATATTCTTAAGTATTATAATTAGTGTTTGCCTTAGTATATTATGCTCATTATTTAATTGCATTAGTCAGCTCAGGCACAATAATAAACTAATTAGGTGACACAAAACATTTTATTTTTTTCACAGTTCGGAGGCTGGAAGTACCTGCCTCCACTGTGTCTTCACATCTTCATAGGTCCTTTCTTCATGGTTTATTCTCTTCGAATCCTCACAATAAGACAAGTTCTCTGGTGTCTTCTCTGTAAGGACATTAATCCTGTTAGAATCCTTCTCTCATGATTTCAGTTAACATTATTTACTCCCTTAGGCCTTTTGGATTTGGTCACAGTCCTGTGGGCATTTAGCATCTTTAAACAGGGTCTCAACTCAAAATCCTCCTGGCCTCAGCCGCCTGAGTCCTGGGATGATAGGTTTGTATCCAGTTCTGAGTTAAGTCATCAACATGAATTTTAGGAAGAACACAACCCCATTCACAGCACTTGAATTTTATGACAAAGGCCTTGAAAATTATTCTAAAAAACAATTTGTAAAACGCTTACTAATTTTTGGCATGCCGCGTTGTTAACAGAAATACAATTGCTTTGGACTTCTATTAAAGCCATATGATCAGGAAAAATAAAAAATAAAAAAAATAAAAACACAAACAACCAAGAAAATATGTCTACTGATGAAATTAGTACCCCATTGTAATGTTTCCTGAGAACAGCCACCTGAAAGATTCACAAGAAGTTGATTTCAGATTATCAACTATAAAATATGTTCAAGAAACTCAAAGAGGACATGAATAAAGGACTGAATGAAAACCATGAAAATACAGTTGAAGTAAATAACAAAAACAATTCAGAGCATGAAATTAGAATTCAATAAACAAACAGAATTTCTGAAGATAAGGCAAACTGATATAATTCTTGAAAACAAAAGAATATTTCAGATGAGTTCCCAATTGGGACGTTTGGCATTGTTTATTGTCCCAGTTTAAAGTGAATGATTTCTCATTAATACCACAAATATGTCCATAATTACAGCTGTTGTTTTTTTCTTCATCTACCTCTTGTTTACAACTTTATCCAGGTTCACATTTCCCTTGCCATACTGCAAATTCTTAAAAAAATTTACTGACTGTTCTGTGTTGTCTTCCAGGTCTGATATTCTTTTAATCTGGGCTAACTCTGTGGCCTTAAGCATCCAATAGGAAAGTATAACCAGAAATAAATAATCAGTAAGGTCTGAGAAATTGTACTTCAGATATAAAACTTGAGAATCCTCCAAACCTTCAATGCCAGATAGGGACTACTGAGACATCCAGCTTGTGGACTGAGCAGCTATTGGGATTTCAGCCTCTTCAGACTGTAGACTGCCATTGTTGGACTACCCAGGCTATGTCATGGAGGCCAGTGCAGGAAGATCAAGACAGGACACACACTTACTGGACCTCATTTGGGTGACCATGGGGGGAGGGGCCCCAGTGTGGAGCATGGGGGCAGGACTGATGTATGTTTGGGTTTGCCAGGGAGGAAACTTCAAGCACTTCCTTGGGGAAAACATGACATCTTTTGGTTAAAAAAAAAAAAGAAAGAAAATCCTCCAGCTCAGGTGATATATGTATGTCTGTATATAAATATGTGTGTATTTATGTATATATATATATATATATATATATATATATGCAATACAAGTTGGAGAAAAAATGGAATTTCCATATTAAAGCATCACTGTATTTTAATGCTTTTTTTGGTTTCACAAGTTTAACTTACATTACTTTCACTCTATGTGTACTCTAAAGTTCAACTTAAAATAAAATTTAAAAACATTTACTGAATTGTTGAGGTTAATATAATATTTTTTATTATACTTAGATCCCTTCCATATCTGCAACTCTCTATATACCCCTGCCTGTTCCCATGTACTCTATCACATTTTTTTTGGTGTTTTCTAGACAGGGTCTCCCTATAGCCCCAGCTGTCCTGGAACTCACTCTGTAGACCAGGCTGGCCTTGAACTCACAAAGATCTTCCTGCCTCTGCCTCCAAGGTGCTATGATTAAAGGTGTGTGCCACCACGCCCAGCTGTCTATCACATACATTAAGGCCTATCTAGTCAGGTTTGTGTCTACAAATGTCCTTCACTGTGTATCCATCCACTGGAAGCTCATTAATCCCACTAAGTGTCACACACTTAAAGAAAATGAACTGCCACTAGTTATCAGTTGTGAATAGTACTTCAGCCAAGATCAGAGTTTCTTACTCATTTTACCACTTCTGTGTTGGGGTTTTGTTTGGCTTGAACTTGCGTGGGTCTTGGGTATGCTGTTCCCCTTATTATGAGTTCATATAAGCAACTTCCCATCTGTCTAGAAAACTTTGTTTCTCTGTGGTCATCAACCACCGCTAGCTCTTACAATCTTCCTGCCCACTCTTCTTCAATGTTTCCTGAGCCTTTGGTGGCAGAGGTTTGATATGTGTCAAGTGTTATATTCAGGGATAAGTTATCTGCAGTCTCTTATTCTCTGCATCTGGGGAAGTTGTAGTTTTCTGTGTTAATCACAGAGGAAACTTTGCTGGTGAGAGTTGAGAGATGCATTAATTTTCTTTCTGCCCCTTGTTCTACTAGGTTCCCTGAGCCATAAGTGTAGCGATTCCATTGTATGTGTGTCAGTTATGGCAGGGCACCTCACAAACATTTATTCTCTGTGTTTGACCAGTTGTGGAACTCTGTAACAGTCTCCATATTTTGCAAAAAGAAACTTCTTGAGTGAGTGGTGACAGGTACACTTGTCTGTAAATATTAAGATACATATTTACAGTACAATAAGAAATTACGTTGGACTAGGGGCCTGACAAAAATAGGTTATTCTCTAAGATCTATGACATCTCTGGCCGTGTGTATCTTGCTATATTGAAATGATCATGTGAATTTTTTTGTCTTTAAGCCCACTTATATGATTTAATGGTTTATTGATTTATGTAGAGTTCATTCCTTCATCTCTCAAGTAAAGTCAACTTGGGATCATGGTAGATGACCGCTTTTATAATTTTCTATATGTCATTTGTGAGTATTTCGTAGAGAATTTCTGCATCCGAGTTCATTAGGGATATGGACCTATAGTTTTCTTTTTTGCTGTGTTTTAGAGATCTCCCTTGGTTTCTATTTTTTAAATAAGTTAATTAGTATTGGTTGCATATCTTATTTGATGGTCTGGTAAAATTCTACCGTGAATCCCTTTTACTTTGGGCTTTTTTAATTGGGGGTACTTGTATTACTATTTTGATTTTGTTATTTGTTATGGGTCTGTTTAACTTGCAGACATCTTTTTTGGCTTAACATTGGCATTTCCATTGAATTTAGAAATTTGTCTATTTCTTTTAGATTTTCCAATTTAATTAATATAGGTTTTTAAAGCATTCATTCATAATGTTCAGGAACCTTTTGGTGTCTGTTGTGGTTCCCCTTTGTCTCTAATTTTGTGGATTCGGATTTGTTCTTTCCTTCTTTTGGTTAGCTGGTCTAAGGGTCTATCTTGATTATCTTTTTAAACAATCAATCAGCTCTTACGTGCATTGATGATTGTTTCCTTTGTTGATTTCTGCTGTGATTTATATTATGTCTACTTGTTTCTTGGATTTGGGTTTGGTTTGTTCTTGCTTTTCCGGATTCTCAAATTGTACCATGAGGTCATTTATTTTGCTCTTTCTGCTTTTTCAATGTAGGTGACTTAAGCTATAACTTCCTTGAGGACTGCTTTTGATATGCCCCAGAGGTTTTGTTGTGCTTCCGTTGTCATTTTCTATTAGGAATACTTTTGTTTCTTTCATAGTTTCTTTGACCAACTCAACATTCTGGAGTGTGCTATTTAATCTGCAACAATTCATATAATAAGTCGAACTTCTCTGGGTGTTGATTTTAAGCTTTATTGCATTGTGGTCTCATAGAATGCAAGGAATACTTTCAATGTTTTTATTGGTTGAGGTTTGTTTTGTGCTTCAGTATTTGATCAATTTTAGAGAAACTTCCATAGACTGATAAATAGGAAGTATATTCTTTAGTGCTTGGGTGGAATATTCATAGGTAACTGGAATTGGTTCACTTTATGCTAAGAAATTGTAAGAATTTAAAGCTATGAGATGCAGAAGGTGAAGAATAAGGGCTTAATAGTTGATTCTGCTGGGAATGTGAAAGACTAGAATGCCAATAAATATGCAGACAGTAAGAATATGTTCATGAAGCTTCAGAGAGGAGCACGGACTATTGGGAATTGAACTATAGACCACCCATGTTAAAGTCTAGTAAATCATTTCACTACATTCTGCCTATGTCCTAAAATTTTGAGAGAGGCTGAATTCAAAGGTAATTGACTATTTTGTTTGGCTGAGGAAATTTAAAGATAGTAGGTCATTCAGGTTATTGTGTGGCTACTGCTCAGTTCATTTAACCAGATGTCTAGTGTTAGAGGGCCAAATGTACAGCAGAATGATGTGAAAAATCTTTAGGATGCAAAGAATACCAAATAGAAAGGGCCAGAAGAAAAACTGCCCATGGCATATCCTATTAAAAACGTTAAATGCACAGAACAAAGAGAAGATTTTGAAGGAGAGAAAAGTAACAAAATTGCATACAAAGGAAAACCCATCAGAACTAGATCAGCTGGAAGCCAGAAGAACCTAGAGCACAATATTCCAAGTTCCAGATAATCACAGATGCTAACAAGAATAGTTTACCCAGTAAATCTATCTAGCATAGTCAAAGGAGAGAGAAAAATCTTCCATGATGCAAATAGACTGAAAGAATTTGTGTATAGCAAACCAGCCATTCAAAGAATATGCAAAGCAATGCAAAGAACTGGAAAAATGAATGACCACACCCAAGAGGCTACAAAAACATAAACAGAAAATAAAATGTTAGTAGCTAATAGACTAATCTTCCAATAGTATCTTTCAATACTAAGGGCCTCAACACTGTAATTAAAAGGCACAGGTAGTTGAATGGATGAAGAAACAGAATTCATATTTTTGTTGTCTATCCTTTCCTTCTAAAATGATGCCTATTCCAAGTAAATGACACTAAGAAACAATCAGGTGTTGCTATGTTGATATCTGACAAAATAGAATTCAAATGAAAATTAATCAGAGGAGATAAAGAAAGCTGCTATATTTTGATCAAAAATTCTGGGGGATCCAACACCATGTTCGGATTCCACAGGCTTTGCATGTGCAAGTATATGCTGGCAAAACACTCATACATATAACACACACACATACACACATGTACACACACATACACACACACACACACACATATATAATAATATATTAATATATATAATTAAAACATATACATGTAATCGAAATTTTAAAAACAAAGAGCAGTTTGACAATATTAAGATTTATTTCCTAATATGAACCACTTCTCCCACACACTTCACTTTGAGAAGATTTAACAATCTTAGCAGAATACTCCTTTTATAATTTTGAATGCATTCATTATTAAACTTGTAGTCTATGAAGCCATTTCTAAGATAATTTAGCCCCCATAGGATCAAATACAGCTTAGATCCATTTTCTATCTGGCGAGGTTCAGGAAGCATTTTTATGTGGTCAATTACAGAGAATTGCTTAGCTTTATTAGGGTTTCATTAACCTCCTATAAGCCCCTTGAGATTTTCACATTTAGAAAAGAACCTATAAAGTCTTTTTCTTTCTTTTTTATTTTTTAAGTTTAATTTTTATTGATGCTTTGTGCATTTGTACATCATTTTTTTCCAATTCAGTCAGCATTCTTCCCCTTTCCCTTTCCCCCCAACCCACCCCCCCATCCCGATCATGTATTCTGCCATAACTGTCTTGCATCTTTCTCTGTTTGTTTTTTTTTTCCCTTTTTTAGCTGTAAGTGATTAATCCATGAGTACAAGCTCCTGTCATGCAAAACCAATCTCAGCTGTTGTGCCCAAACCCCCCACAGCCCCACCAATCCTGGGGGGGCATTGTTTTCAATCAAGTTGATCAAATGAGTGTCCAGACTACATCGCTGTAGTTTCACCATTCACCCCATCGCAGCCATTACATTCTACCAACTCCCCCTCTTTCCGCAGAGTTTTGTCCTAGGTGTAGAAAAGGGGCACAGGTGGATGAGAGGTAAAACAGTCCACTCTCTCTGGAGCTGTTGACTTGGACTCTGGTCAATTCTGGCTGTTTCCTTTCATGGGCTGACAGTTTGTTCAGGAGTAACCTTTCGATCCTACTAATGAAGCACAAGCAATTAGATATATAGGCATTTAAGCAGCACTAATAGTTATGGTACGTTACTTTGGCATAGACGCATATGTTTGGATGATATGTTAATCCATGAATTACATTTTCCCCCCTGTTAAATATGACAGGGTCTTACTGTGGCTTATAACATCTCCTCACCTGTAGAGGATGTAGGCTTGTGGCATCAGCCATGGGTTATTCCTCCAAGGAGAGAGCCAATAGCCAATTAGATTTGGGATATACAGGCACATGGCTGCCTCCGCTATAAAGTCTTATAGATATATCTTCCATTATTTCCTGAGCCCTTTAAAAATTATATTTTGTGTTGGTAGTTTAGCTGTTGTTGACTTTTTTAAAAGATGGTCATAAGGCACTTTTCCGAGTTTCTTTTGAAGAAATAATGAAGAAATAATAATTTGCATTATTGCAGAATGCTGTATTGTTAACTCTGGACATTGTGCTGCATAACAAATCTTCAGAATTTATTCATTTTGCATTACTGAAACTTTTTACCCATAAACAATGTCCCCACATTTCCCATTTTCTTAGCCCTCTCCTGATATCCACTGGTGTATTATGCTTTTGAAACATTGAATTTAAAGACACCTCACATAAATGAATTCAGTATTGGTCTTTCTGCGCCTGGCTGTTTCATTTAGCAGCCTGCATCCAGATCCATCCATGATGCCTTTAATGTCAGGAATTCCTCCTTCTTTAAGCTTGAGTAATATTGTACTGTATTTGTGTACTGTCATTTCTTAATCTGTTCATTTGTCAGTGGTCATTAGGCTTGAATAGCCCAGCAGCGAATATGGGAGTATAGACATCTCTCCAAGATGCTGATTTCAACTCCTTTGGGTGTTGGAATGATGAAGGACTGCTACATAACAACAGGTATGGGAGTGCTGCTGGATCATTCTGAAGATGGTACATCTTACATTTGCTGTTCTTATTACAAAATAAAATCAATCCACAAAATAATCCAAACACATGTTGGAGGTTTGCAATATGCAATGGATTTTGCTACACCCATGCAGTTTTTCATAGTAGGTATTATATTATGATTATTCTGGGTTACAGATAAAGAACTATAGACACAGAAGAGGGAATTAAGTAGGTGTTGATCATACAGCTATGGAACTTAGTTTTGTATAACTCTAGAAATCACAGTCTCAAGCAATGTTTCTAAGACAAATTTGTTTTGTTGCTTTTATCATACTTAATATTTTTTATTGAATTTCTAGCCAGGCATGGTGGCGCATGCCTTTAATCCTAGCACTTGGGAGGCAGAGGCAGGCAGATCTCTATGAGTTCAAGGCCAGCCTGGTCTACAGAGTAAGTTCAAATTCATACATAACATCTCAGTTTGTAAGTTTGAAGTTCATACATTTTGTCATTTGTGTTAGGATCTATTGTGCCAAATTACTCTCTCAGGCCATTCCTCAGTGCAAGTTCATCCATTGTTAGCCTATCTAGAGTCTCTTTTTTCAATAAGGCCAGTTTTTCCTCACTTGACTGTAATCAGCGGCCAATATTTCTTCAGCTAAGATTGGTTTCTGTTGCCCATTTCTGTAGTTCTGAGCTGGGCCTTTGTCTGGTTGAGCTTGCTTGGGTCTTATGTATGCTGACACCAGCACTGTAGTTTCATTTAAGCAGGGTCCCAGAAATATGGAGAATTCTATTTCCATTGTAATACCCAGGGTCTTGCACCACAAGACCCTGGGTATTACAATGTTTCTAGCCTTGCCACTCAATAAGAGGAAGCATATGTGTGGTACTAGCCAGATACACATGGCTAGAGTGTTCATAGATCTTAGAGAAATTCCCAAGGTTGTCAAATCCCTAGGCTAAGGTAACATCTTACTAACTGCAAAATAGAGAACTCACTGAAACAGTAAACTTCTGAACAAAACGGTAAAGTTCGGCATCAAAAATTTTTAAAAAGACTGAGAGAAAGATGAAAGACATGTATGGCAGAATGCCTGAGCTCTGGTGGGGTGGGGGACAAGGAAAGGAAGTTGGGTCTAATGTTTACAACTAGGTAATTGGCACTAGCATCCACAGATAAGGGATACCATTCATCGTTTGTTTTTCTGGGACCGTGTTACTTCACTTAACATAATATCTTCCAGTTCCATCCTTTTACCTGCAAAGTTCATGATGTTGCCTTTTTTTACTGCTGCATAGAATTCCATTGTGTAGATGTACCACATTTTCTCTATCCACTCATCAGTTGAGGGGCATTTGGGTTGGTTCCAGCTTTATGCTATTGTGAACAGAGCTGCAATAAACATAGCTGTGCATGTATCTCTGCGGTAAGAAGAGTCTTATGGATATATACCCAGGAGTGGGTCAGGTGGTAAGCTCATTTTGAGTATTCCAAGGGTTCTCCACACTGCTTTCCATAGTGGCTGCACGAGTTTACATTCCTACCAGCAGTGGATGAGTGTTCCCCTTCCCCCACCTCCCCAGCACTTGGTATCATTTGTTTTCTTGATCCCAGCCAGTCTTATCAGAGTGAGATGATATCTTAAAGTAGTCTTAATTTGCATTCCCTTAATTATTAGTGATGTTAAACACTTTTTAAGGTGTTTCTCAGCCATCTCTAATTCCTCACTTGTGAAGTGTCTGTTCAGCTCTTTGCTCCATCTTTTGAGTGATTCATTTATTTTCTTTCTTCTTTGTTTTTTGAGTAGTTTATATACTCTGGAAATCAATGCTTTGTCCAATGTATCTGTGAAGTTTTCCTCCCACTCTGTGGGTTTTCTCTTCACTTTCTTTACTGTTTCTTTTGGTGAAAAGAAGCTTTTGAGTTTAATGAGGTCCCATTTGCCCTACAGTGTTTTATATCATCATTTTTAACTTCCCTTTTGCCAGTTGCTCTGTGAAAAGCTAAGAAAAGTCGTTTGGAAGTAGAGACTGAAAAAAAAAAAAAACTTTGGCTTTGACACCCACAGGAACACAGAAATGGACCAGCTTGGAAATCTGGAGATTTTCCTTGTTTCATAGTCATCTTCAAAGCTAGGGAATTTTCTTCTTTTTCAGTCCACAAACTTCCCCAGTTATCCAATGATTAGACAGCAGATGCGTAGAATAGGACAGGGAGGAGAATAATGCACTGGGAAACACACTGTTGGATAAGTAGGTGAAGTCCTCCATGCCATTATTAAGTGACAAGCCTTATCAGGGAAACTCACAAACCAGACTGAGTGAGCAAATAAAGGCCTTGGCCTCCACTCCTGCGCAGAGAATCATTTGGGTCCAGATACTGGTAGACGCAGGTGGAGTCCTTGAGTGAAAGAATTCCATCCTCTTTGATGTTTCTCAACTTTGTAATTCATCTTTCTGGATAAACAGAGAATTGAACTCCTGATAACATGAGATTAGATGCCACAAGAGTTGGCTTGTAAGAATGTATGCCCAGCTGCAGAAGACCTTGGAGACCAGGGGAAGAATAGTCTTCTCTCATTGTGGTTGGGACTGACTTCAGGTGCAAGCTGAGAGAGGGTGACTTTCCCATAACTCAACCTTTCCCATGCTGGAATACAGTCCAGGCATCACAGAGAGGAAAGAACATCACCTCTAGATGCACTGGATCATTCAAATACATTCACTGAAATTTGGATTTCATAATTAATTCCTTGTCCTCCTCTCAAATGCAAAAGCCTTTTGATATAAAAGTATAAATCATAAATGATTATCTTGAATCAATTGAACAATAATGAAAAGGGATTTAATGAACTAGATCAACATAAAGTTTCTTAAAATTTTAATAGTCATTTTCCCTCATACAAAAGCAGGAAGCAGAACCAAGTCTTAAACAGCATTGCAGGGACAGCACTATAGTTCAGCAGTTTGTGCTGCCTTCTGAAAGGAGGGGAATTGCACTTTTTCATACATTATAGGAAAATACCATTGTCTCGTCTTTTCCTCAATCAGTGTAACAAGCCAAATAGATCTGTGTATTTCTTTTAAAAGTGTTTTATCAGGCTAGAGAAATGGCTGAGCAGTTAAGAGCACTTGCTGCTTCTCCAGAGGACCCAGGTGCAATTCCACGAACCCATATGGAGGCTAACTGCCCATAACTCCAGTTCCAGGAGATCTGACATCCTCTTCAGACCACTGTAAGCATTGTAAGACATGTGTGCATTTACATATTTGCAGGCAATATATTCATACACTTAAAATAAAAATAATAAAACATTTTAAATGTGTTTTTCTTCCTTGTGAGAGTTAGTGTTGTCTTTCACTGCCACTGCTTCAAATTTAAATTTGTAATGAAACAGACACTATTTAACTGTGACATGGCAAGAAGACAAACTAGTATTTTAACCCTGTGGAAACAAAGTAACAGACAAAAAGAATGCTCCCTTTTCAACTGATTGTCATGAGGTAGTGCTGACCTCATGACAGAGGAGAAGAGTCAGAGGAGAAGAAAATTTATAAAACCAGAGACTGTCAGCTCTGACTTGCCTATAAATCACTACTGACTAAGATCAGCATGCAACCTTGCACTTATTCATTTACCAGCAGATACTTACCATGTGTCATATGGTATTAGGAGGTGTTAAAAACACTCCAAACACATGGTTGCTGATCAATTTGGTGATAGAAATAGACTGAAAGGATTTCAAGGTAAAGAAATGACTTCCATGACCAAGGAAATAACAAAGAACTATTCAACTAAATTCCAAATCTCTGTTTTTTTTAATTTTTTAAATGTTTTATTCAATATGTTTCCAAATCAAATAACATTAAAACTATATACACATAGTTGTCATTTAAGCCAATTATGATGTCTAAAGTTTCCTTAAACATTACATTATCAAATATCTATTAGATTGTTCTTTAAAGAATTACAGAGGTAAAAGTACTGAGGTCTCTCTGGTCACAAAATCTTCATAAGTAATTAATCAATAAATAATTATGTAACTTTGTTACCATTTTCTTTCTTTTTTGGTGAAAGCATTTAAAATCAACTCTCTTTATTTCCTACATAGATGGGCCAGGAGCATATAGGAAAACTGGCAGTGAACATCCAATATTTTTACGCATAAATGCAATCCCACTGAGAAATATCTTGATCCAATTATTTGATCTCCATTCAGAATAAAATTAAGTTGTTAGGCAATAGACAAATATCTAATTTCTCAGAAACAAAAATATATGTAGAGAGGTCAGTGGGGAAGGATAGACAAAAATATAAAAAGCCTCTTTACACTAAATGATTGGAGGCAATAGATTGACTTTTGATGGAGAATACAATAAATGCAAATGTGTGAGTCTTGAAATGTTCATTTTTCACAAATCTAATTCCCTTCCTTTCAAAAGGCTACAATGTAAAGATTTAAAAACCAATTCGTGGTAACTACAGAGGCCAGGGGCCAGGTTGCATCTTCTCTGTGTGTGTCACAGAATATCCTCAGACAGAAAAAAACTGACAGAGGAAGAGGTGTATTTCTTAATGTTATTGCTGAGCAGAAAATATAATTTGTGCCTTGAATTATAAAGAACAAAACCCTTACAGTAACATTGATTCACCACATACTATATTATAAAATAAATTAATAACATTACTCACAAAGGTCACTAGCAATAAAAGTATACCGTCCATTTGTTAAAACTCTGTCAAGATTTTTGATAGCTTCAAGTTTCACTGCACTCATTCCTAGACATATACATGCACATTCACAGACATATATATATGAGATATAATATATACATATATTTATATATTAGAGAGATTATACACATATATAGACATCTTTATATGCACACTGTAGATATGTAACACATACACATTCTTCCTTTTTAAGTTCACAATTGCATCCTGCTTTAATCTCTGTCAATATCTATGCCAGAACGAGAGTTTTAATTGGATATAAGCAGTAAATGTAGTGGAACATGCTTAGCATCCCAAATGCCTATTAGTCTACTCAACTGTGACAGCTACTGGGAGATTTAAGTGGTTCCAATAAGTCACCCAAAGGTATAAGGAAACCACTAAAAGAAAGAGAATTTATGGTCAAGTAGAAGTAAAAGAATTTTTATTCTTCACATGCAATAGCATTTTCTAAAAGAGCAAGCTCAAACTGAATTCACTCTGCACAGTATATTCAATGTTTTCTTTGCTGAGTGTTGATTTAGTGGTTATTTTTTATTTACAAAATCCCATGCTCAGCAACACTCATCCTCACAATTCACTTTTATGTACAGGTGGACACACAGACATGCACATACATTCTTACATTTCTCTTTGTATCTTGAATGTCTCACATGCATGGGTGTAGTGCTCACATGAGCACACTCAATTTCACATGTCCTCTTAAATGGGAGCACACATACACTCATACAGGCCAAAATTTTAAAATGAAATCAGAACTATGTAGCATGAGTTCTGGGTATTAATAATTTTAACATACTAAGACTTTGCTAATTCAAATGACCCTAAGATTTTTAATATTGTATTTATTATTTTTATTTTACATATATGACTATATTGCCTCCATGTGTGTAAGTCCACCCTTGTCATGTAATGCCCATAGGTGTCAGAGAGGGTGTAAGATCTCCTGGAATGGAGGTATGAATGGTCGTTAGATATTATATGGGTGCTGGAGTCAAACCCCAGTCTCCGCAAGAGCCACCAGTGTTCTTAACCATTGAGGCATCTTTCCAACCCTGACCCTAAGATTTTTCTTAATGATTTTATTTATTCTTTCTTTTTAAAAAATGTTATTGAGGGCTGGAGAGATGGCCTAGCAGTTAAGAGCACCGACTGCTCTTGCAGAGGACCCGGGTTCAATCCCCAGCACCCACATGGTGGCTGAGAACCGTCTTTAACTCCAGTTCCAGGGGAATCCGACACCCTTTTCTGACCTCTGCGGCATTGCATGACACGGGTGCACAGACCCGCATGCAGAAAGTACATTCATATGAATAAATAAATAAATAAATAAATAAATAAATAAATAAATAAATAAAAATTTTAAAATGTTATTGAACTTTTGTACATGTCATAAACAGTTCTTAATCGAATTTAGACCCCCTCCCCCATCCATGCCCCCTAACACCCCATCAGACCTCATGTATTCTTGCAATATATCCAGTCAAGCATTTGTAACCAGATGTACTTCAGTTCATCCACTGGAGTCTAGTCACCCTATCTAGAGGTCTTAAGTAAGGCATACTCTCCTTCACCCAGTAGTAATCAGTCTCCAATATTTCCCAGTCAAGGGCTGGCCCACCACCACTCCATTCTGAGCCTTTACCTGATTAAGTTGGCATGGGTCCTGTGCTCAATGCCACCTTTGACACAAGATCACATGTGCAAACTTCCAGTGGCCTGAAAGCCACTGCTTCCCTGTGTTAATGAACTAGCCCTGGGTTCTTATAATCTTTCCACCCCCTCTTCAGCACTGGTCCCTGATCCATGGCTGGGTGAGGTTTAATACAGGAGTCCTATCCAGGGCAACACACTCTGCAGTCTATTATTCCTTAAAACTTGGCCAGTTGTGGCCTTCTGTGTGCATCAAACGCTGTTGTATAATGAAATTTCACTGGTGAGAGTTGAGGGATGCACTAGTTTTCTCTCTACCCCTCATTTAGCTATGTTCTTTGAAACTTACATACAGAAATTTGACTATAGATGTATCATCTAAGACTGGTCATCTCTCAGATTCATATTCTCTGTGTCTGACCAGTTGTGGGAATCTGTGGTAGCCTCCATCTGTTGCAAAAATAAGATTATTTGATGAGTGGTGAGTGGTTTATGGTATTCTTGTCTGTAAATATAAGGATCCATATTTCTATATGGTAAGAAATTTTATTGTCTAGACATATGTCAGAAATAGGGTTTTCCCTAGTACCTATGACCCTTCCAGTATTCACCTGTATTTGGCTGTGTTTACAGTGCCACCCATGAGTTACCCCCATTAAGAGGGCTTTAAGTCCAATTAGATGGCTGTTGACTCCTCCCCTTACCCCCCCCATCTTACATCATTAGAGAGATAGTTTCCTGGGCTGGTCATTTTGGTAAGGGATCGGTTCCATGGTGGAACAGGCCACGGAGAAAGTACACATGCAGAAGGACTTCAGTAAAAGCCAGAGGACACATGTTAGGGTGCAATTCCAAGTACAATACTGCTTTATTCAAATGCAACATGTCAAGTATATAGGCAGTGTGACATCACCTCCTAGCAGCCAATCCCAGAACTTTGTATCATCACATCATCCCAACTGTAGGACTTGTGCCTCTGGAACATGTTGGGTGGAATGTTAGCTCACATACACACACCTTACCTCAGATCAGACATGTCCACAACTTGCTCTTTTTGTATTTGATTCCACAAGCTCAGAGAGCATCACAGAAGTGGTGGTCAGTTGCCTTTTTCTGGCTCAAATGGCGATGACTGCTTTATAAGTATACTAAGACTAATCAATGCCCAAATAAAAACTTGATATATAGAGAAAACCAACCAGAAAATACAAGGAAAATTCACATAAAACCAATTAGCAAACATCTGTGCCCAGTTTTACACAGATAGGGAATTTGGTTGTGCCCCAAAGTCTCAACTGTGGCTGAAAAGGCCTGAATATACAATCATGTTGACCAAACAGAAGTCCAGTCCATATGTGCTGTGATCTTACAATTCACCCCTTCTCTTTAGCCTTTATAATCTGGCATGCTACCTCTTCTCCAAATGGTCCCTGAGCCTTGGAGAAGGGGGCAAGAAAAGTTGAGAAGTAAAATGATCCATTTTTTCTTTGAAGAGACATATCAGACACTTGGGTCTGTCCAAGCTTTGCTTCAGATGGGCTGGCAGCTCATCCAGGGGTCCCTTTTTTAATTCTACTAATAAAACACAAATAGCAAGAAGTAAACATTGGCTATCATGAAAAGTTACTTTATGGGCAAAGGCATAAATGTTTGGATGGCATTTTAACCTAGAAACTGTGGCATTTTATGCAAAGAAATGATAATAGCTTCCTATTGTGGCCTATAATGTGTTTAGCCACTAAAGGGTGGCAAGCTTGCAATATTAGTCTGGTACCACCCCCCCCCTTCTGAACCCCCACCACTGTGCTGCCAAGGAGTGAGCTATGCATCCAATTAGAATTTGGAGGTGTACAAATATTAGTCTGCCACTATTTGCATTCTTCCCAAACAAGTAAAGTATACCTTACGGGTCTTGCATAACTCTGGAGACCATTTCTTTCCAGTGGTCTGTATAACACTCTCTGTCATTATGAAGATCAACTGTCCATTTCCAGTAAAAAGAGTGCAACATAATTTTTTCCTTTTCATGCCAACACCCTGTTGTCTTCAGCATTAGGATCTTACTGTCCCTTTTTTGGTGTACCCCAATATCACATGCAAACAGCCTTTGTTGGAGGGGGGATTTTAGAGCTTCCATAGCCAACAGCTGCTTGGTAGAGCATCCCACAGTTGGCACTAAAAGCTTTTATTTACCCATATTTCTCAGCTGAACACAAACCAAAATTGAGAGGTAGGGCATTAAGCCAAATGTACAGGCACAAATGTCCATGTTAAAACACTTTCTGAATGTTTAGTCAAGTCAGCTCCCCCGCAGGTGGGCCCTGATCCATGTCTAGAATGTTTCTTGCTGAAACTCAGATGAAGGCTCCATTTGTGGGAAGACAAAAATAAACCCTTTCCCCATAGTTAGTAGTGAGTTTGGGTTTTCTCATTGTCCCAACATTGTACCCTGTCATAGCACCAATGGAATCTATCATGGCATGAGAGATGACTCCAGTATTTATGTATTGGTGTGGTCATTTCTGATTGTAAATTTGAGAGTGCTCAGCAAATTGCATTCTAGAGGGAGGCATATTCCCCTCTCCATTTTTGTTTTTGTAGCATGAACAGAATAGTCTCTCTTGTTTTCCAGGCTCCTATATTTTAATTAAAATTTTTTAAAAAGCAGGAGTTTCAACCAGACATGGTGGTGCATGCTTTTAATCCTAGCACTTGGGAGTCAGAGGCAGGCAGATCTTTGTGAGTTAAAGGCCAGCCTGGTCTACAGAGCAAGTTCCAGGACAGCTGGGGCTACAGGAAGACCCTGTCTCAAAAAGACCAAAAAAAGAAAAAAGAAAAAAAAAAGCAGGTGTTTCATTAAATACCCTGTTCTCATTTGTCTTCCATTGCTGTGACAAAACACTGTGACCGACATCTCCTGGGTCACAGTTCTCACTCAGGAAGCCCAAGGCAAGAACTCAGGGCAGGAACCTGGAGGCAGGAGCTGAAGCACAGGCCATGGAGGAATGCTGTTCACTGGCTTGCTCCCCTGGCCCATGCCCAGCCTGACCTCTTATACAGTACACAACAACCTGCTCAGGGTGGCACCACCCATAGTGGGCTGGGCCCTCCCACATTGCTCAACAATCAAGACAACACTCCACAGACGTGGCCACACGCCAGTCCAATGGAGACAATTCCCCAATTGAGGCTCCCTCCACCCAGGTGTGTCAAGTTGACACTAAAGCGATCCAGCACATACCCATAGACAGGAATTATGTTGTAAAGGTCTGGTAAGCCCATCCAAGCTGTCTTCTATTGGACTTTATGCTGTTGGTTTAATGAGGTGAAACCCAGTCTTTGTAGGCAAAGGAAATTTTACAGGTAATATTTGTACAACACAGAAAAATATGGAGAACACTTATGTACATTTAATCCCAAAGCTGTCACCAGGAATCTAGTACAAGTTAGGAGTAGATCAAATATTAATAGCAATTTTGTATCCCCAACTAGCTTAAGCATGTTACTATTTTTAAATTGAAAATATTTAGCCAATTTTATTTAATACAGACATTTTAACTTTTTACTAAACTTTAAGTACCATATAATGTGCAGCTTGGGCAAAAACTGAACACTCTTAAATAAACCTTGACTAGATATACATTTTGCCTCCTGAACTACTTGACTGATCTATGACTTAAGAAAAATTAAGCTTATTTATATAGCTCCATTATTTACCTATTATAACAAATCTCATTAGACCATTATTAGTTGTAAGGACTGTCTTATTATCTTTATATAAATCCTTACTAAAATATTTTATATATGAAGTTGGAACAGGTATTCTAAGCACATCATTCTTTTTTATTTTTTTAATTATATATATTTTTTTGTACAAGATTATGTTACTAATCAGATCTAGACCTGTGTCCCCAGCCCTACCCCCCACACCCCACCAGAGCTCATGCATTCTGCCAAACATGCTTTTCATCTCTTTCTCAGTTTTCCTCAAAATTCTCCATGTGGAAGTTGACTGTTTTGAGCAGAAGTTCACCATTTCAGTCAGTTCTTTGATGCAGTCCTTTCTGTTGTTGTTGTTGCTGCTGTTTTTTCCAATATGCATCACTCTCAACTACTTGGACAAAAGCTCAAGGGACTGTGCACAAGAAATACTTACAACTAGGTAATTGGCACTAGCATCTACAGATGAGGGATACCATTCATCATTTGTTTTTCTGGGACTGTGTTACTTCACTTAACATAATATCTTCTAGTTCCATCCATTTACCTGCAAAACTCATGATGTCATCTTTCTTTACCACTGTATAGAACTCCATTGTGTAGATGTACCACATTTTCTCTATCCATTCGTCAGTTGAGGGGCACTGGGGTTGGTTCCAGCTCCTTGCTATTGTGAAGACAGCTGCAATAAATATGGCTGTGCATGCATCTCTGCAGTAAGGTGAGCCTTGTGGGTACATGCCCAGGAGAGGTATGGCTGGGTCAGGTGGCAAGTTCATTCCAAGTCTTCCAAAGGTTCTCCACACTGCTTTCCATAGTGGCTGTATAAGTTTACATTCCCACCAGCAGTGGATGAGTGTTCCTCTTTCCCCACACCCTCTCCAGCACTTGGTGTCTTTTGTTTTCCTTATCCTAGCCAGACTTATTGGAGTAAGATGATATCTTAGAGTGGTTTTGATTTGCATTTCCTTACTGATTAATGATTTTGAACACTTCTTAAGATGTTTCTCAGCTATCTCTAATTCCTCACCTGTGAAGTCTCTGTTCAGCTCTTTGCTCCATCTATTGAGTGGGTCATTTGTTTTCTTTCTTCTTTTAAACACATCGTTCTAACATGTAAACTTTAAGATGTCTTAGCAAAGTTTGGGGCATGTTCTAAATGACCGTTTTTAAAAAATTATTTAGAGATGTTTTACCTAGGCTTGTTACAAAACTCTGTTTACTCCAAATATGTTTTACCTAGTGGACAAATGTCTTACATAAAAAAAAAAAAAAAAAAAAACACTTAAATATAGACATGAATTGCATCCTTAATAGAAGTAATTATTTCTTAAAAGTAACATATCCCTAAAGACTAAGAATTCTATTGTAATTTCGTGGTTTTAATTTATGCAAGAAACTATTAGAGGTTTTGGGGCCAGATGAATCCATTATGGCTGAGTGTAAGGAAGCTGACTTCTTTCCCTGATGACCTTCTAGTAGATTTCACCCTCAAAACCTAGAAGGCCAACAGGTGAAGACAGCCCACTCCCACTCACCATATTGGACATCAGACAACTACAGCCCACCCCCAGGGGAGTGTAACTTGAAGAGTTGCACTTCCAAACCTTATCCCTCCTGAGGCATGTCTGCTGTGTTCTCTGGAGGCAAGTGGTACAAGCCATAAGCTTCTCTTAGGGTTGCAGTGGTTTTCCTGCCATAAAACTTAGCTATTGCTTCTCCTCTGTCCCACCTACCTCCTGGTCAAAGAGCCCAACAAAAGTATGTAAGTGCTAAAATCCTGCAATAAATGAGTTTTGCTCACTGATGCAACTTCCAGGTCATTCTTCAGATCTGTTCAGGCTTACCTGCTACTCCAAATCCATCTACTTTCCCTCCCTGTCCCTGCCTGCTGCTCAGGGTATGAAACAGCCATATGCACCGAGAGATGCTGGTGACCAGTGCACAGACATGGAGAACCCCCACAGAGGCTACCTAAAATTTTTGCCTCAGGTGTTAAGAATAACCAGTAGTTGGCAGTGTATATTCAGTAAAAATATTTAATTGATATTACACATCTGTAGTTCCATTAGTTATTTTTAACACAAACAAATAAAATATAGATAAACAACAATGACCTTTATTGAAATTAGTTTATCTGTTAGCTGTTTGATTATATTAGCAGACCTGAGTCTGGAATGGAAGGACCAAATTCTATCCCAGAGTCAGTCCTTTAGTAAATCCAAAGAGTATGTAAACATACATTAATAATTTATATAAGAACATTTAAACTGATAATTCCAAAAATATGAAGCAAATAGCTTTTATGAGTTGGATTTATCCACACTTGTTTATAGTTGACTCTTTAATAGACAGAAATCTAGAAATTTATATGCATGCATACACACACACACACACACACACACACACACATAGTTTTCAGGCTGATCTGTAGGGAGGAAATTACATTATTATTTAATACTCAATATACAAACTGTTTTTGAAAAAACATCTCTATTTAAATTGTACCAAGATTTTTAGTTTATGTTGTTAATGAGAATTTTTAATACTAGCTAGCAAGAGGCAGTTCATTTGAATCAGGGTTTTCTTTTAGCAGTTGTCTTGGGAACTCCATAAGCAGACCAGGCTGGCCTCAAACTCCCATAAAAGTCTGCCTCTAGAGCCCTGACATGAAACACCTGTGTTACCAAGTTAGTCTCAAAAGACAGTTAAAAGTAGATTTAAACATGAGATTTAAGATGAAATATTTGTTCTAGAGCAATTGTGCAGAAAGCCACTTTGGCAGCACAACTTGGCAGCTGGTGCGCATGTAGGTAGACATTGCTGCCTGTGGTCGGGAGATCTTCAAATTAAAAACCTTTTCTTTTCCCAGGTGGGTTTCCCTTCCCCCCAATGGGTTTAGAAACATATTAAGGTTAACTTCTAAGTAAAGTCTTTAAGATAAAGCAAATTTAAAAGACCAAAATAAATTTTGATACCTAGAACTTTTTAATTATATATATATATATTTAAGAGATGTTCATGGTACCCAGTTTTATAAACAAAAATACTATATTTTGATTAAGCACGCCAAGATGGATTTTTGAATAGCTGTGGACACTGCTGTTGAAGAGGACTTCTGGCTTGTGGCTTTTCCCTGGAAACAGATAATTCCCATAGTCACCACGTAGCTATGAAACTGATCATTCCGTAGCCAAACTGCTGTGAGATTGATTACCCCACAGCTAAGTATCTCTCACAAAAAGTTGCTGCAGCATTGGCTGTGAAAAGCCCTTAATTTGCATTAAAAAAAATCTGGGCCTCATCCTTCCAGAATTGCTGGGCTCATTAATTTGCATCCAAAAATGGCTTAAAAGCCATGACTCTAGGGTATAGCTGAATTCACTGCTTCTAGTAGTGAAGTAGAAAGTTCTGAGAGTTGTAGAAATAAGTCCCTTTAACCGGCAGTTTTCATACAATATTTCAGGTAGAAGTCTCTTCAGAAAACAGGAGTAATGGCAAAGGAGAACATGTGTTTCTTTTGAAATTTGGAAGAGTTCCAGTTTACATCCAGAAGAGAAATGGGTAGGAAACCTGGGCAAGCCCAGGAGAAATCAGTATTACAAAAAGCCTGGCTCAAACAGCCAACTGCTCAAGACCAAGCCAGGGTACTCAAGTCAGTTTGCACAGTGGGGGACAAGGCAGGCCTGAGGGTTTATCACCATTTTCTCTCTTTGTTGATTTTAGAACTCAGAGTCTCATCCCAGGCCTGCAAAAATTACTAAAAATGAGCCCAAGGTCAAGCCCTGCCTGAGGCTGGTCTCCTCATGATGGCAAGATTGATTAGTCCTGTAGACTGCACACAACCATGAACTTGACGCTTTGGAAACCTGCATGCATGAACAACCAGCAAATCCATGGCTGGAGGGGTGATAACTCCCAAGCCACACCAGGCCAGGAAACTGCTGGTTTCCAGACCCGCCCCCCAATGCAAGCTGATGGCTCCATGGGCAAACCCATGGGTGGGAAGATGATAACTCCTGAGCCACACCAGGCCAGGAAATTGCTAGTTTCTATGCCTCCAGGCAAGCTGATGGCTTCATGAACAAACCCATGGCTAGGGAGGTGATAACTCCTGAGCCACACCAGGAAATTGCTGATTTCCATAGCCTCCACACAAACTGATGGCTTTGTGGTAGAACCTGTGGCTGAAATCCCCACCAACTACAATTCCATTATTAACTTTAAACTTATTTCTTGCTCAGAGAGGGCATAGAATTCTTTTTGTACAGACTTTAAGCAGACAAGCTGAGACCTTGGCATCTTTTTAATACTGGTTTATTAATATTTTTATTTTATAATAATGAGTGTATTGCCTGATGTCTATGAACACCACAGTGTCAGACGTGGGTGTCAGGTTCCCCTGGAACTGGAGTTGTTAGCTGCCATCAGGTGCTGGGAATTGAACCCAGGTTCTCTCCAAGAGCAGGAAGCACTATTAAGCACTGAGCCATCTCTCCAGCCTGACCATGACATGTTTATTTAACTGCATCTGAACTTATTCCACTCATTGGTTGAATTTTATATTGTCTGAAGACAACAAATTCAGGCTGCCTGGTTCAGCTCTGTGCTTATTTTAATTAAATCTAATTAGCTGTATTTTCCCCCCATTTGGGAACTTTAACAATTTCCAAACAAACTCCTTTATTTAATAATGTACATAAGAAGCCGGGCGTGGTGGCACACGCCTTTAATCCTAGCACTAGGGAGGCAGAGGCAGGCGGATCTTTGTGAGTTCAAGGCCAGCCTGGTCTACAGAGTGAGTTCCAGGACAGTCTGAGGCTCCAGGGAGACTTTGTCTCAAAAAGATAAAAAAAAATAATAATAATAATAATGTACATAAGAAGTTTTAGAGAAATGTTAGTACTAAAATGATTTTAAAAGCTCTTAGAGACAACAGAAGTAATGTCAAGAAATAAGACCACTGCATTTCCAGTAGCAATGAAAAACTTTTTCAAGTCTATGTTTATGAATTTTAATCATTATCTTTTTTATTATTATTTGCTCAACAATCACAGACAATTAAAATTTTATAGATGCAGTCAGGCTACATACCAAAAGTCCAAAGGTGACCAGGAAGAAAAGTTCTGTCTTAGCTTCTGTAAATAATCGAAAATTGCTGAAGTGAAGAAAAATGAACACTGTTCAACACATGAGGCTCTGGCTAAATTCAGTGGTCACAAAGCAACAAGTTATGAATATAGGAAAGGAAACTGTAGGAAGTATATGGAGTTGACAGCGTGTGAGGCAGATGCAAGAAGCTGTGAGTCAGAGTAAACAGAATGTATTCTATGCATATATAAAATTGTCAAGGAACAACTATAATTAACTTTTTAAAGATGATTATCAAATGTTGTAGCTGGGATTTTGTGTGTTTGGCAGTAGACATGCATTTGCCCACACATTTTCACAAGTATACAGGCACCAGGTGTGTACAGACGCCCGAGGATTGTCGGGTGCCTGCCTTGATCACTGTTCATTTTATAATGGAAGCAGGTTCTCACTGAAGCCAGCACTGGCCTATTCAGCTAGTCTAGCCAGCCAGCTGCCCAGGCACCCTCTGTTTCTGCCTTATAAGTACCAGGAGTACAGGCAGCCATAACACCCTGCTTTTATGTGGGTGCTGTGGATCTGCACTCTGGTCCTCATGTTAGCTAGGCTATTGCTTTATTTACTTAGCCATCTCTCCAGTCCACAATAGCTGTGTTTTAAAGATCGTGGTGGCATTTATTCATACCATGCAGAAATGCAGTCTATACCTTATAGACCACAATTACCTTTAGTTGTATTTTTATTTGGCTTTGTTCACTGTAGCCAGGAACATTTCCAATAAAGTTATGTTTTGGGGTGTGTGTCTATGTGTGGGGTGTATAGGGGTGTGGGGGTGTGGGAGAGAGAGAGAGAGAGAGAGAGAGAGAGAGAGAGAGAGAGAGAGAGAGAGAATTCATGTTGGAGAAATAGCTTTCGTTGAACTAGAGTTCCTAGAGGAGAGATATAAAACCTGCAGGATAGAGAATCCTTACAGACACAGAGTCCCAGAAAGGACTTTCTAGTGTTAATAAATACGGTTTCTGTTTTTTACAAACTTAGACTTAAAATGAAAGGAAAAAAAGATACAAACAACTCGGCTATTTAGAGTTTCCAAAAACTAAGTCAAAGAACTATTTCACAGCATGTAATAGTGTTCCGTTGACTGAATGGAGTGGAAGGAGAGGAGGCTGCAGAACAGATCAACTGAGTATATGATAGGGGTGTCCAAGAGAGTGGGTGGAGTACGTATGGGAAATGAATTATTGGATGGAAGGGAACTTTTAGTAGACCTATCATAAACTGTAGGCTTCAGATCAAAGGAATATACCATTTTATAGGACTTTAAAATTTTTAGAATTGTGTTCACTTTTTGCCTGAAAAACTTGTACCTGAACAACTTGTACCTGGACTTGGGCATATATGTTCATAAAATAAGTATATAAGTAAAGCATTCACTGATAATAGTCTAATGAAATTAGTTATATAATGACTCTTTGGTAGACATACAGTTGTACCATTTATTAAAGATGAAAAAAGCCTGAATTTTTTTATTATGCAGGTCAGAGTGTTATCGTCAATGTGTTTCAGAGGCAAGTGATTTTTTTTATTTGATTTATTTATTTATTTACTTATTTATTTATTTATTTATTTATATGAATGTACTGTCTGCATGTAGGTTTGTGCCCATGTCATGCAATGCCAGAGGTCAGAAGAGGGTGTCAGATTCCCCTGCAACTGGAGTTCTCCTGGAATTGTAGTTATAGTCCATTCTCAGCCACCATGTGGGTGCTGGGAATTGAACCCAGGTCCTCTGCAAGAGCAGTCGGTGCTCTTAACCACTAGGCCATCTCTCCAGCCCAGCAAGTGATATTTTTAACCATTATTCATCAATGCTAAGGATATTGCCTGTAAATCATACATTTTACAAATGGCAGAAGTACATTTAGACCATTTCACTATCCTAATCTCAAATCAAATATCCATTTAATAATTTGCCTTTACAAAACTCAAGTTAGGGCTGGCAAGATGCCTCACCAAGCCTCTATTGAACCTGTGTTCAATCACCAAGACACATATGGTAAAATGGGAATACCAATTCACAGAAATTGTCTTCTGACCTTCACATGTACACAGCAGTATGTGTGTGCACACCCACTCTAAAAAAGGTAATAAATATTTTAATATATTTTATTTAATTCATATAATACATCTTAATCATAGTTAGGCCCCCTTCCCTATCTGCACCCCTCCCATAGCCTGCCCACAGACTTCATTCATTTTGGCATGCATGTTAAAGCCTTTTGAGTTAAGTTTGTGTACGCAGAGGTCTCTTGGTGTGAGTTCACTCACTGGAGTCTGTCTAGTGTGACTTCCTTAAAGAATTTCAACTCTTCTTCACCCAGTAGTGATCAGCTATGAGTTCTTCACCAAATTGTGGCCTCCTGCCCATTTCCCCAGTTCTATGCAGATTCTTTGTCTGACTGAGTTTAGGGATCTTGTGCATGCTATTACCCTTGCTGTAAGTTCATATGACCAAAGCCCAGGAGCCTATAAAACTGCTTCCTTATATTCATACACCTTCTCTCCTGGCTCTTACAATTTTTCTGCCCCCTTTTCACCAATGGCCCCTGAGCCCTGGGTGGGTGGAATTTAATATAGGAATCTTGTCCAAGGACCCATATTCTGTAGTCTTTGTTCTCTACACTTTGGCCAGTTGTGGCTTTTTGTGTTCATTGTCCTCTGCCACATGAGACAGCTTCACTGCTGTGAGTTGAGAGATGCATTAGTATTCTCTCCACCCCTCTTTCTATTAAGTTCTGTGAGCTTCAGGTGTACAGGTTCCATTGTAAATGTCTGCCTTAGGACTGGGCATCTCACAGACACTTATTTCTGTCTGTGACCTGTTGAGGAACTCTGTAATAATCTCCATGTATTGCAAAAGAGGATTCTTTGGTGAGTGGTGACTGGTATACTCATTTGTGAATATAAAGATCCATATTTAACATATAGTAAGAAATTACACTTGTCAAGGGATGTGAAAGACTTTGAGTTTTCTCTAAGATCTATGATCTCTCCAGTCATGTGCATTTACAATACCTCATGTGAGTTCTCTCCCATTGAACAGTCACAGGAATTGGAACAATGGAGCTGGAACTGACCTGGAAGCCTCCTCCCTGAAGACTACCTCTTATAGTTTTGGAGGACATAAAGCAAGCTACTAAGGTAGAAAAACTGGTCTCCCCAGTTTTAAAGCCTACCAACCACAACAATGACCAGCACAGTGATCTATATTAGTGCAGTATAGGCACTTTTATCTTGGGGTAATCAACAAATACCTAACTGGTAATAAATATTTTAAAAATAAAATTGAAGTGAACATATAGTGGAGGGTGTTGCTCAGTGTTAGGGCACTTGTTTACTGTGCCCAAGGTGCTGAGTCCAATCCCAGAACTACTCAGGGAGTGGACTAAAAAAACAAGACAGTAACTCAATCGATAAGGTCAAGCATTCTAATATAGTACAATGCAAAAGTTACTAATTTTATACTTACATCCTGAAAAATGATGGTAGGAAAATATTTAAATTATTTTCCACTAGAGCAGAAATCTCTGAGGCCAGGCAAAAGTACTGCAGTTCCCAGCACAGCAGTCTGGATGCTCAAGCAGCATTCATTCATTCATTGACCTTACTGGGCACTGCAACATGTGCACTACAAAGCACATGCTGTGTGTTCAGAACCAATGCTGAAACAAAGGGGAATGCACCACAGCAAGCACTGCCAACCATACCTCACATTCATTACATACTTGGTTTTAAATTAGTTTTTAGCTATTGTAAACCGTGAACCTTTAACTGTTGCCATTTGTTCTTAATCACTGCATTCAGTTATGTAACCCCACGTGGGGTCAAAACCCACAATTTAACAAACTGTGCCATAGGCATTATTTATGAATACACACACACACACACACACACACACACACACACATACACACACATCTAGACATATCATTGTAACATCTTTGAAATGTAAGGGGAAAAAGAACAGTTCTGCAATATTCAGGGAGTAAATTACAAAAGATAGATGACAAATTTTACACATAAAATTTTAGGAATATACATACCTAAATTGACTATTTCAAAATGATTAGGATTTTGCAAAATATATTAAAGTAATTACTGAAATAATAAGACACAATTTAAGAGGCACTCACATCTCACCATGAGACCAAACATTCTAGATTATTTTATCTCCTATTTGTAGGAATGAAATAAAAACCAAATTATTTGCAAAGGAAATCATTCCTGAATGTGAAATGTAGAAAAGGACAGAACAAGTCTTGAAGACAGAGTATAGTTATTAGCATTGTTCAAATATTTTAAAGCATATATGTTTAATATGACTGTTAGAGACTAGAAAGCAATAAGAAAGACCAAAACTCTACAATCAATGAAGATACAAAAGAAAAACATTAGATATTTGTTCCCCATGCTAATATTCTTGGCAATGCAGATTTTAACTAAGCTAAAATTGTTTGTAAAATAAAAGTTAGGGCTGGAAAGATGGCCTAGAGGCTAAGAGCGCCGACTGCTCTTGCAGAGGACCCGGATTCTATCCTCAGTACCCACATGGCAGCTAAGAACCATCTTTAACTCCAGTTCCAGGGGACACCAACACCCTCCTCTGACCTCCGCAGCATTGCATGACATGGGTGTACAAACCTACATGCAGACAGTACATTCATACACATAAAAAATAAATAAAAATTTAAAAAAATTAAAAAAATAAAAGTTAATAACATGATACATAAAAACAATTTAAGATGGACCGAATACAAGAACCTAATTTAAGAGTCCTTTGTAGTACTTATTTTAGAACGAGTCACTCATTTTCCAGATGGTTTCTATTTGTTTGTTTATTATTTGTAATTTGCCTGATGGCTGGGCTATATTTCAGATAGTTCCAGTAGCTGTACAGATCTCTGGGTACATGAATTACTGATAAAGACACATTATTTCCAGCCAAACTCCCTCCCTATGAACTTGGAAAGAGCTCTTTTTCTCATTTGCAATCATCGAGTCTCAACCCGCTTATTAACTCATTCACAGTCTCTTGTCTGTCGGTCTCACCAGTGCCTCCTTTTAATTGCCCTCTTCTTCTATCGTGCAGTCTACCAAGTCAGCCTCAAGGTAGCCTCTGCAGCAGAGTCTTCCCACTCACCATGTGACTTCTCTGCTGTTTTAAATTCTGAATTGCTCAAAGGCAGGATCACACTGCATTCATCTCTATTTTGGCACTTTTCAGCAATGTGCCTGATTCATATCTATGGCCATTGAGATAAAGGATGGAGACAGAAGGATCCATGAATTTAAATTTCTTCAAGGGCTTCTGTCATTAACTGGAGATCTTTTGCTTTACATATTGTGAGGATCAATGTACAGTTATTTCATCTACCATGAGCTGGCTTTCTTTTTGTCTTTTCAATCTTCTCTACTGTCTACTGTCTATGCCAGGAGAGAAATCTAAGTCTGTATGGTCTTGTTTGGATTATTTGAAAACCTGTTTCTCCATTTGTTAGAGGTAAAAAAGAGTCTCTGTGCATAAAAATATCATGGAAACAATCTGAATACAGTGCTGGAAATAATTATTTTCGTAATTCATGATAGAGGAAATGTTCACACATGAGTGGTTCTTTTGGTCAAACAACAGGTGGCAGCAGAGTGGGTCATACCTGTGTGCCCACTTTGATAATCACTAGAACTGCCAAATTGCTTATTCAGGCCATTTTTAATCCTGCCTTAACATTACCAGAGTCACCAAGAAAATCAGTTTGCAGCTTTGTTTGGTAATTGCACTATAAAGGAATTAGTGTCTAAAACTGTTGACAAGACAAATGGGCAGAAATGAGGATCTTTTAAAAGCTCTTCTGGAATGTTCATTTAAAAGGAAACAGTTTTTGGTAGGTCTAACAAGCAGAAATATAACCCAACTGAACAGATGTTTGTTCCAGGCACATGCTCACGGGGCCTCCCTAAGACACTGGACAAATTTTCTTTTCCTATCAAGCAATATGTCCTTCAAAAGCAACATTTCAAATCTTTTAAATCCACAAGTTTAGTTTAATTATATGCTTCAAAGTAGGATATTTTTAAATCCAGAACTAGAATTTTGGACAGGAAATGTTTGAATATAAAGCATTAATGTAGTATAATAAATACCAGAAATTAAACTGAAAATTAAACAATGGTAGCCATTTTCCTAATCAGTTCTAAAATTAAGGTGCACTTTATCATTGGTCTGGGTAATTGACTCAATTTTTCTTTTGACTATTCATCCTACAGAGATAACGCTGCCTTCTTTGTGTTGATCTCTTTCTTTCTTTGGTTAGTTTATGGCCTGGTTGGTGTTTTTCAACAGGATCTAACACTGTGGTTTAAGTTGGCCTGAGCTCACTGTCATTCAAACTGACTTTGAATTCATGGCAATCCTCCTGTCTCCGCTTACTAAGTTATAAGATTACATGCTTAAGTCATCACACATTGTTCCAGCTCCTTGTCACATGTCCTCTTGTTTGTAGAAAGGAATAAGCTCAGAGGGAATTGGCTTGAATATTCTTTGTACCCAAAGCAAAGATTTATCCAATCACTGAAGTCCAGGAACAGGAAGAGTGCCAATTTAGGAGTAATCCATTTGAAAGCTAGGTCCAGGTTTACCTGCTGGTATGGTATCAATATATTTAAAACTTCCAGCCAGGGGCATGATTTCCCAGATCTGTAATCCTATTTCTTGGGAGGCTGAGGCAGGAAAATCACACATGATGTTGATGATAGCTTGGTCTACATAGTGAGTTGCAGGCCAGCCAGGGCTACATACCAAGACCCTGTCTTTTGTTAATCATTTTTTTCAATTTTATGAGTTATGAGTGTTATGCCTGCACATACGTAAGAGTACCCCTATCTTGCAGTGCCTTTGGAGGACAGGAGAAGGCATTGGGTCCCCTGGAACTAGAGTTTCAGATCCCCTGGAACTCAAATTGTTAGCTAATTGTTGGGTGCTGGGATTCAAACCCTGGTCCTCTGTAAGAGCAGCCAGTGCTCTTAGCTGCTTAACAATCCCTCAACCCTGGAAGACCCTGTCTCTAAAAAAATACCCTGCCCACTTACAAGTGGGAAATTTATTTTTCCTTTAAAAGAAATAATGGGTACTTTGAAAAATGGGTATTGCCTCACAGGTGCAATTCTTCATTTCTTTTGTTTGCTAACAGTAAATATGAAGATAGCAGCAGGAAAGGTGCTTTAGGAGAGACGGAACTCTGTGCCCTGCGACAAAATGAGCTACAAATAGTCCTCAGCCTTCCTTCCTAGTGACATCACCTCTACTGCTTCTGGTCCCCACACTTTCTTACTTCTTTTTGCATCTGCTCTTTGAAACTTAACTTTGAAGAGCTAGAGCTCAGTGGGTGGTCTTCCAGAAGACCTAGGTTAAGTTCTGAGCACTCAATTTGGCAGCTAACAACCTTTCTTAACCCCACTTCCAGGGCATCTGATGCCTTCTCTGACCTTGATGGGCAATGCGTGACATGGGTGCACTTGCATACATGCAGGCAAAACATTCATACACATAAAAATTAAAATAACAAAATATTTTAAAGACTTTCTTTCAGAACTTATGTTCACACTAATTGTAAATAACTTATAAAGGGGCAAAGCTACAGGCTACAGTTCAACTGGACCCTTGTCTATCAACTGGAGTTGGTGTAAAGGCCCAGAACAGGAGCTGAGATCTACGGACAGTAAGCCAAAGTCAATTCATGTAGTTGTTCCTTTCTCTGTTTCTGTATCCAGTTAGTGGAGTCCATTTTGGCAGCACGCAGTTCAGAAATGACTATAGTCTCTTCTTTCATGACCTCTCTTTCACTACTATGTGGACCATCAAGAGTGGAGTCCTGGGTTTCACAATTAATTGTGAAGGGCACAAAGGACACAGACCCTCAAAGGCAAATGGGATCTTCTCTAATTAAGCAATCTTAAGAATAAAGGACAGCACCAACTCCTATCTTTGAAGACAATCTCGCAAAAGAAAATGCAGGGGCTGGTTTCAGAGGGCGACTGACTGACTTCCTCTCAAATGAAAGAAGCTCTCAAGACATACTACATACAACTGAATGATAAGAGAAAGTTAGCAAAAAGCAGTGAAAATAGTAATAGTCAAAAAGGGAATAGACATTGAAGGGAGAAAAAAGTCATAATAAAGGAATTTTGTTTGTAGGACAGGAAGAATGACATTGCCCAGGAAAGCCAATCTCAGTAAGAAAAAAAATGTGGAAACTATGTGCTGTTATCAGGCCAGTCCTGGGAAGGGAACAGCTGCTGAAGGTGACCTGACCACTGGGGCTTATAAACAGGAAGAAAGGAAGCATCTGAGTTAGCTTGTTCCAAAAGAGAACCACAATGCAGATGTACTGGCTGTTTGTTGGGTTATCTTTAAATGAACATAAATCAAGCGGCACCAGCATCACACTAAGAATAAGGTGATAGTTGAGAGATGGATAAATTTCTCTTTCTACTCTATTGTGACTCTTATGGCAAAGAAAAGTTGTAAATGTACAATTGTTTTTTTAAGGCAGAAAAATGCTAGTGATGTGCATAGTACCTCACAGATCAGGAAAAGTCTGCATCAACCTGCATAGTGTCTTTATGGGAAGTCAGTACAATTTGTGAGGTAGAATCAAGTCACAGAGCCAGGCTATCTTTCAGTTTAGCTCATTGCAAATAATCAATCATGTTACACAGATCCAATCAATGCTCCGAAAGCTTAAATGCTTTGAATACAAGCCAGTGTCCCTAATGACCACATAATGGAGGCTTATATACTTCAGACCATGAGTCCTTACTGCAAAAGTATCATTCTTAATTTGCAGTACTAGAGTTCCTTCATCTTCTCCAAATAGCTAAAATCACCTACTGTTCCAAGATATATAGAGGGAAAATTTGTTTGATTCATGGAATGGTATGAAATATAATTGATAACCATTATAACAAGAGATATTTATTATAGGCCATGTAGGGGCATACCTGACATGAATTTTTTCTCCTGAAATTCTCACCAGGCCCACAATGGAGTTATAGAATTCCAAATATTTTATAATTCAAAAAGGTAATGTTGGGGCTGGAGAAATGGCTCAGTGGTTAAGAGCACTGGCTGCTCCTGCAGAGGACCAGGGTTCAATTCCTACCAACCACATAGCAGTTAATAAACATCTGTAACTCCACTTCCAAGAGAACCCAATGCCCTCTTCTGATCTCTGCAGGCATTGCATGACAAGGGTGCACCTGTGCACAAGCAGGTAATACACATATACATAAAAAATTAATAATAATAATAAATAAAAATATTTAAAAGATAGTTAAATATATTCTATACATCATATATGTATTATATGTTAACTCTATTAGATGGATTAGAGTAAGAAACGGCTATCAGGTTTCCAAATTAAAATATAGAAATAGTCACATTTACTTAGCATAAAATTCCAACACTTAGGTAACTGAACCAAGAAAATTATGAGTTTAAGGATAGCCTATGCCACATAGTAAAGCTGTCTCAAGAAAAGTCGGAAGCTGAGAACATTAGGTGGGTAAAAGAGCTTGCCAGACAAGAGTGAGAACCCAAGTTTGAATCCCCAGGCCCCAAGTATTCCTCTAATAAAGTGAAAGGCAGGACCAGCACCTAAGGTTGTCTTCTGACTCCTACACATGTGCCATGGCAGGTGTACACATGGCTGCAACACACACACACACACACACACACACACACACACACTCACAGTAACATAAGTGAGTTCAAATAGGATGAAAATGAATTACATTTTGCCCTTAAAATGATTTCAAATCTTACAAATATTTTTAGATTTTAAAATTATGCAAGGTCTTTAGATCTAGTTTCCTGAACTGTTAGTGTCCAATCTTAGTGTGAAGTATATTTCACAGTTATTGAACCAATATTGATATATTAACTGATGTTCATAATTTAGTTATATTTTCTTAGTTTTTGATGACTCTCTTTTATTTTCCAGGGTACCAAATTGTTTTTGTCCTTCATGTCTGTCTCAGTTCATCTTGGATATTGTATTAGTCAAGGTTGCCTAAAGGAACAAACCAAAAAAAAAAAATGAATAATATATGGGGATTTATTAAGTTAGCTTACAGGATAGAGTCCGAGCAGTCCGACAATGGCTGGACCACACAGGAGGGTCTGAAAATCTGGTAGTTGCTCTGTCCATGAGGCTGGATGTCTCAGCAATCCCAATCTGGTGCTGAAGGCCTGAAGGATTCCTTGCAGTCTGCTAATCTTCAGTCTACCTTGGAATCCAAAGAAGCTGATTCTACATCAGGGAAAAAAATGGCACAACAACAAGATAAAACCACCAGTGAGAGAGATGGCAAGCAAACAAAAGCAAAAGCTCCCCTTTGCCATGGATCGGAAGGTAACACCACATTTGAATTCAAATGATCCGATCCAGAAAATGTCTTTCATTTCAGTTAATCCCAGAGCCAGTCAAGCTGACAACCAAGATCAGTTGTCATAGGTGTGAAACAGTTCCTCGTGCTCTCCCCCCCTGACCAGGGTTAACTTGGTTTGGTGGGAGGAGAAATATTGTGATGCTCATGAGCTGTTACAGATTGGGAGCACACGATCAGCACAGGACATCTCTGTTGACATCCTTGACCACATGTCTGAAACTGTGCTTGTCACATTCCTCCACTATGCAGCTGTGAAGGAACTCCCTTTTCCTGACTAACAGTCATTAGAACCCATTCATATCCATGGCACAGGAAGTGATATTCCATTTCATGGGAGGTAGAATGTCTTTATAAATTACTTGGAGTAATTCTGCAGAGATCTGTCTATTCTGTCCTACTTACTAATTTCATCAATTATTTATGGAGTACTGGAAATTTAGTGTATTAGTCACTTTTCTGTTGCTGTGATAAATCCACCATGACCAAGGGAACTTATAAAAGGAAGAGTTTATTTGAGCTTATGGTTGAAGGTTCCAGGGAATTAGAGTCCATTGTGGCAGGAAGCATGATAGCGGGGACTGGAGCAGCAAGCCAAGGGTCACATTTTGCAATGAGCACAGGAAGCAGAGAGAAAGAGAGACTGGAAACCATGAGGTTTGTTAAACTCACTAAGCCTGCCCCTAATGACGTACTTCCTCCAGCACAGCCACACCTTCTAAGACCTCCAAGAACAGTGCCACCAACTGGAGACAAAATGTCTGAATGCTTAAAGCCTATGGGGGTACACTCTCATTCAAGCCACCACATTCCACTCCCTGGCCCCCATAGGTTCATGACCATATAAAATGCAAATTGCATTTAGTCCAACCTTAAAAGTCCCCATAGACTTTACCAGTCTCAATTATATTCAAAAGTCTATAGTCCAGAATCTCTTCCGAGACACAGGCCAATCTCTGAACTGTAAGCTCCTGTAAATTCAAAAGGCAAATTACATGCTCCTAACACACAGTGGAACTGAATACACATTCCCATTCCAAAAGGGAGGAATAGAGGCATAGTGAGGAAATACTGGACCAAAACAAGACCAAAAACCAGCAGGGCAAACACCAAGTCCAGTAGCTCCATGTGTAACTTCTGGGACTTGACTTCCCGGAAGATGGCTCAGCTCTTCCAGCTTTGCTTGCAACATACATCTCTTTCTTAGGCTGGTACTACTTCCTGTATGCAGCTCTCCTTGGCAAATATCTCTCAGGTCCGGGATCTTGAATGTCTTCTTGGGGTCTCCAATGTCAACCAGGTTTCACATTCACAGCTTCACACAATGGCTTATCAGGACCTTCTTTATTCAGGGACGTCCCTGCTGCACTCTGCTTGGCCTCTGTGGCTCTCCGAAACCGTGGAGGAAGAACTGATGACCTCTTCGCTCTTGCAAACTTCATTCCTCTAAAGCCAGCACCACATGAATGAAACTGTGGAGTTTGGCTGCAAGTTTGGGATGGACCCTGGGCTATTTCAACCACGTTTCCAACTCTTCTCTGCCCTGACTTGGAGCAGAAAATTCTTTCAGTATTTTCCTTTCAAAAGTTGGAGGAATAGCTGGGTGTGGTCTTGCCCTGAAGGAACGGTTTCTGTTTATTTGAGGCCTCTCCTTAATCACTTTAATCTCACTTTTTCCATTGTTTACTTGTAAATAGCTAGGCCCCTCCTTAATCACTTTAATCTCCTTATCAAAGGGAGTCTCTCCTTCACATGCCTTGGCCCCACCTTTAAGCTTCCTAGTGCAGTTTTCAGATCCAAACTGTACATTCTGATTTCTTTCTGCCCCATCTGCACTTCTTCACTGTAGATCTGTACAATATTCACCACTTCTACATTAGGCTGTCTTGAAATATACTCTGCCAAAGACATTAGTCCATTGCTTTTCAACTTATTATCAAGCAAGCATTTGGGCTGTGGGAAAACTGCTGTCAGACTCTTTATCAAAATATCCCAATTGCTGCCTAAGTCTTTATTTTCCCCTGGAACTACATTTTTTGCAACAATGCTTTCTTCCAGGCTTCTACTAGAATGGCCCCTTAAGCTCTGCTTACAGTAGTCAACAGCTTTTCTAGCCCAAAGTTCCAAAGTCTTCCACATTTCTCCAAACACCCACATGGTCAGGTTCTTCACAGCCAACAGCCCACTCTCTGATACCAAATAACTGTATTAGTCACTTTTCTGTTGCTGTGATAAATCCATCATGACCAAGGGAAATTATAAAAGGAAGAGTTTATTTGAGCTTATGATTGACGGTTCCAGGGAATTAGAGTCCATTGTGGCAGGAATTATGTTCTCTGGGCAGCAGCAAGCCGAAGTCGACATCTCTGCCAATGACAGGGAAGGAGAAAGAGAGGAGAAGAAAGAGAGGAGAGAGAGAGAGAGAGAACGAGAGAGGAGGATAGAGAGTATGAAGATTAGCATGCAGGACCAATTGAGCTTTGTTAAACTCAACTAACTGCCCACCCCCAATGTATTTACATACCTCCCTCAGCACGGCCACACCTTTCTAATACCGTCCAAGAAGCCAGTTTGCCGACCAACTGCGGAGACAAAATGTCCTCAAATCTTGTGAATTACTTAAATCCTGTGGACGGCGACACTTCTTCATTAAACACCACCCATTTAGTTGGTATATTTTTTGTTAGTTAGTGTGTCATAATGTATATGTATTGTTTTCATTACTGAAATAGATTATAAACGATCGCGGTGAGCCTCGATTAAGAATCCCACGCGCGCACCTCATGATGCCAGAGGGAATCCTGAGACCCTCGATCTGCACCTTCTCACGATTGCGTGCATATTATAAGCCCCTGACTTCTAGCACTTCCCATATGCTGAGTTGAAGCCCCTGAGACTCCAGGAACACCTATTCTTGGAGCCAGGATCCCAGCACTCAAGAGCTGAGATGGAAGCGGGAAAATCCCAGAACTTTTTTCGGAGAAAAAAAATTAAAGGGAACAACAGCAAGACAAGAAAAGATTCTCCCAAAAACTTACCAAAACAGTGAATATTGCTATGAAATGCACAAAGGTACTAATAAAAATTTTAGAAATAAAGAAATTATATATATATAAAATAAAAAAAAAAAAAACCTGCCCAAACAGTAAACTTCTGCATCAAAAAAAGTTAAAAAAAAAAAAAAAAGACTTGGGGGCTGGAGAGATGGCCTAGCAGTTAAGAGCACCGACCGCTCTTACAGAGGACCCAGGTTTGATCCCCAGCACCCATATGGTGGCCGAGAACAGTCTGAAACTCCAATTCCAGGAGAACTCCAGTTCCAGGGGAATCCGAGATCCTCTTCTGACTTCCACGGCATTGCACAGCACGGGTGCAGACTTGCATGCAGACAGTACATTCATACACATAAAGAAATAAATAAAATTTTTTAAAAATTAAAAAAAATTAAAACAAAAAGACTTGAGAAAAAGACAGGACTTAACAAGTATGGCAGAATGCATGAGTACAGGGGTGGGGCATGGATGGGGGATGGACATAAACTTAATTAAGAAATATTGTATGAAATGCACAAAAGCTCAATAAAAATTAAGGTGAAATTAAAAAATAAATTTAAAAAATGAAACTAAAACAAAAAGAAGAAATAGTATCAACTGTGGTCATTGGAATTCTGTCAATTGACTCTCCTCTCAAAGCTCCCATTGTATCTTGAAATTAGTAAGTTTTCTAATGTGCCTTGCTCCTTTCACTGAAGAATAATAGGAAACAAGATCTAGGTTCTAGGTTTGCTCATTTCATTAGAGATAACATTCCAGGCCCTCCAAGGCCATAAAATAGGAATATATGTGTAAGTATTCTAACTGATCTCTATACACGTATCTATAAATAGTTCTAATGTGAATGTGTATCTCTTCCTATGTTATAACAACAGTGTGCTGATATTAGGAGGTGGAACCTTGGGAGATGATTAGACTCAGACCACTTGGATAGGATTAATGCCTTTATTAAAAGGCTCTGGCAAGCTGTATTGCTCCTTTTGCACTGCTCATAGGGCACTGTGAGAATTTGGCAAGAAGACAATGTCTATAAACCAGAAAGTGGGCCCTCACCAGAAAGCAGATTTGCTAGTGCCCTTGGACTTGGACTTTGTGACCTCCAGAACTATGAGTGACAAATGTATGTACTATTTAGTTTATGGTATAAACTAAGACACTAATTATTCTGTGTCTATTTTCTTTTTTTAATGCTTTTATTGATGTTTTGTGTATTTCAGACATCATTTCTCAGTTTAGTTTAGACATATTCCCCTTTCCCTTCCCCCCACCTCACCCCAGATTGTGCACTCTGCCAAACTATCCTGCATCTTTCTCTCAGTCTTTTTATCATGTTTAAGAATTCACATTTTTCTCCTTTAGTTTTATATTACTCTAAAATATGCATATATGTTTTCCACTCATATACAGTAATTACAGAGTCTGAGAGTAAGTGGTGGATCAATTCTAGAGTCTGTTAAGAGACTGACATTATAACAACATAGTTGCTTTCAGATAAACAGAAATATAACAGTAATGTTCAGCTTGTCTTTCATCTGGGAATTTGGTGTTAGCATTCACAAATGAGGGGAACCATTCCCCACTTGTTTTACTGGGATTGAGTTACTTCACTTAGCATAATGGCCTCCAGTTCCATCCATTTACTTGCAAAGTTCATGATGTCATCTTTCTTTACCACTGAGTAGTACACCACTGTGTAGATGTACCACATTTTTGTCATCAACTCATCAGTTGAGGGGCATTTGGGTTGGTTCCAGCTCTTCACTATTGTGAAGAGAGCTGCTATAAACATGGATGTGCATTTATCTTTGCAGTAGAATGAGTCTTGTGGGTATATACCCAGGAGTGGTATGGCTGGGTCAGGTGGTAGGCTCATTTTGAATCTTTTAAGGGTTCTCCACACTGCTTTCCATAAGGGTTGTACAAATTTACCTTCCCACCAGCAGTGGATGAGTGTTCCCCTTTCCCCACAATCTCGCTAGCCTTTGGTGTCTTTTGTGTTCTTGATCTTAGCGAGTAGTATCAGAGTGAGATGAATCTTAAAGTGGTTTTAATTTTGCATTGACCCTTAATTATGAATGTGATGGACAAACAGCTTTTTAAGATGATTTCTTCAGCTCAACCCTAGTTCCATCACGATGTGAAGTCTGCTGTTCAGNGTCTTGTGGGTATATACCCAGGAGTGGTATGGCTGGGTCAGGTGGTAGGCTCATTTTGAATCTTTTAAGGGTTCTCCACACTGCTTTCCATAATGGTTGTACAAGTTTACATTCCCACCAGCAGTGGATGAGTGTTCCCCTTTCCCCACAATCTCTCTAGCCTTTGGTGTCTTTTGTGTTCTTGATCTTAGCCAGTTGTATTGGAGTGAGATGATATCTGAGAATGGTTTTAATTTGCATTTCCTTAATTATTAATGATGTTGAACACTTTTTAAGATGTTTCTCAGCTACCTCTAGTTCCTCACTTGTGAAGTCTCTGTTCAGCTCTTTACTTCATCGTTTGAGTAGGTCATTTGTTTTCTTACTTCTTTGTTTTTTGAGTAGTCTATGTATTCTTGACGTTATTGTTCACAAAAACAGACCTGCTAACCAATGGAAGAAAACTGAAAATCCAAACTTGAGTCATAAAATTTCAGCCACCTCGTATTTGACAAAGGGGCAAAAAACACTCAATGGAGGAAGGATAGAATCTTCAGGAAATGGTGCTGGCAAAACTGGATCACCATTTGTATAAGAACAAAATTAAACCCCTACCTCTCACCCTGTGCAAAAATCAACTCCAAGTGGATCAAAGATCTCAACGTAAAACCTGAAACCCTGAAGGTAATAAAAGAAAAAGCTGGTAACAACCTACAAGACATAGGTGTAGGAAAAGACTTTCTAAATCAGACAGCAGTTGCACAGGAAACAAGGTCAACAGTTGACAAGTGGGACCTCATCAAAAGCTTCTGTACAGGGAAAGAAACAATCAAGGAAGTGAAAAGAAAACCCACAGAGTGGGAGGAAATCTTCACTAGTGATTCATCTGTGTCTATTTTCATCCAAATCAGTGCCTGTTGTATCCAGTTGTAATCCATTATTGCATGGGTCATAAAAAGTGGTCCTTTGCAGAGCTTATGCACAGTTACATTGGGCTTTGCTCGCGGTTTCTGCTCATTTCCTCAGTCACTTGCAGTGATGCTTTTTCCTTCACTCTATTCAGTGACAGTGAATCACTAATGTGTAACACAGTTAAAGCCTTCAGTGAGCTTTTTTTTTTATTCTCCCTTAGGATCCCATGATCTCCTGAAGGATTTTCAATTTTCATTCATTGAGTTTAGCCTCAGTACTGTACTCCTCTGTGTGTTTTAGAAAGTATAGAAAGTATAGAATATGCCTTCCAGGGCTGGAAAGATTGCTCAGTGGTTAAGACCACTGACTGCTTTTGCAGAGGACCCAGGTTTGATTCCCAGCACCCACATGGCAGCTAAGAACCATCTTTAACTCCAGTTCCAGGGGAATCTGACGCCCACTTCTGAGGGCAACCTACATGCAGACAGTACACTCATGTACATAAAAATAATAAATAAATAAATAAACATAAATAAATAATAAGAAAGTATAGAATATGTCTTCCATTATAGAATCAGAATATAGACTTATGTGCCAAGGAATCGATTGACTTACTGCCTCTATGGTTTAGACTAATCCATAATTTCATAGAAATGAAATTATACATTGTATCGACTTTCAGCCTGGCTTCTTTAAAATATCATTTATTTAAAACTGATCTATATTTTACATGGTTTATAGCTCATTCCTTTTTATCACTGGGTAACAGCACATTCTATAAATGTACAATAGCCTATCCATTTTTCCAGTGGTTATTATTGAATATAGCATGGAGTCTTTTGAATAAAGCTGCTTTAAATGTTGGTATGCATAGTTCTGTGTGGATTCAAATTTTCAAATCACTTGGGTAAATCACTTCATCCTAAGTAATGAATACTTACTATTGAAAAACAAAACCCCTAAACTGTTTTTCAAATCACCTGTATGGCTTTGTCTGTATCACCAGGAATGCCATTCATTTTGTATACCCTCACCAACAATTTTTAAGATTGTATTTATCATTTTTATTTTATGAGCATGAGTGTACTGCTTGCATGTAGGTGGGTGTACCTGTGTTTTGCAGTACCCATGGAGATCAGAAAAGGGTGTTGAATCCCTTGTAACTGGAGTTAATCCACTGTTATTTTAGTGTTATATCTAAAAATTCATAACAAAAGACTCAAAATGAGACTACCACTTGATCCAGTCATACCACTCCTGGGTATATACCCACAAGGCTCATCCTACCACAGAGATACATGCACAGCCATATTTATTGCAACTCTCTTCATAATAGTGAAGAGCTGAAATCAACCCAAGTGCCCCTCAACCAATGAGTGGGTAGAGAAAATGTGGTACATCTACACAATGGAGTTCTATGCAGCAGTAAAGAAAGATGACATCATGAACTTTGAAGTAAATGGATGGAACTAGAAACCATTATAAACCATAAGTGAAGTAACACAGTCCCAGAAAAACAAATGAAGAATGGTATCCCTCATTTGTGGATTCTAGCACCAAATGCCTAGTTGAAAGGCAAACTGAGCAACATTAATGCTATTTTTTTTTTCTGAAAGCAACTGTGCTCTTATAATGTGAATCCTTTAATGGGTTCTAGAATTAGCCTATCACTTATTTTCAGACTTTGTAATTTTGGTATATGGTTGGAGGGTATGTATGCATATTTTAGAGTAATATAAAATTAAAAGGTAAAAATGTGAATTCCTAAATATTATTTGGAATTAACATATAGTTTATTTTTCAGATGTCATAATTATGGTATATGTGTGACATAAATATAGTGAATATTTTGGACCAATGCAAATTGGAGGGAACAACAACAAAAGAACTGGAACAAAGAGCTGACTGAAATAGTAAACTTCTGCCCAAAACAATAAACCTCTCCTTAAAAAAAAAAAAAAAGAAAAAAAAAAAAAAAAAAAACTGAGAAAAAGATGCAAGCCATGTATGGCAGAATGTATGAAATCGGGTGGGGTGGGAGGCATGGAAAGGGGAATGAGTCTAAATTGATTTGAGAAATGCTGTATGAAATGCACAAAACTACAATAAAATTATTAAAAATAAAGAAAATAAAAAATCATACTAATAACAAGGTTATATATTTTCTGAGATGTTTATGATTTAACATTTTTCATTTAATTTAATAGGCAATTTTGAATTACTTTTTTGTAATGTGTAAAGCATATATTATTTTTGATTGTTTTTGTCACTGATTTTTGAAAAGGTTATCAGTTCTCAATTCTCAATTGATTTGTTTTATAACCCTGTGGAAACTCATGTTACATACTTGTGATGGACTTCTTTTCTTGTTCTCATTGATATAGCTGCCTCTATTTTCATTAGTTAATATAAACTTTAAAGTATGTCTTGATGTGCCGGAGATATGGCTGAGCAGTTTAGAGCACTAGCTGCTCTTTTACCTAGGGTTTGGTACCCAGCACATACATAGCAGCTAAAAACTGTCTTTAACTCCACTCCAGAGGAGCCAATGCCTTCTTCACAGGCATTGATGAATGTGGTACACTTACTTGCTGGCAAAGCACTCATATACATAAAATAAAAATAAATTTTAAAAAGTTAAAGTAAGTCTTGAAATAACTGTGAGATTTTCTATAGCTGATTTTTTTTTTCCTTCCTCTACCTTTCATTAGTCATTTTAGGCCTAATAGACTTTACATGTACATTTAAGAAACAGTTTGAAGAGAATTTAATTTTTACTGTGGTAAAACACTGACTAGAACTGAAGTGAATAGAATGGACAGGCTGTGAAAACGTGACACCTAACAACGTTGATGATTTGTATTCTGATCCATAGGCAGAACATTTATCCATGTATTCAGAGGGTCTTTAGCTTCTTTGACCAGTGTTTTGTGGAGTTTTCTACATTCAGAAACACCGTGCACACACATGTGTGTGAGTGTGTCTGTGTGTTTCTCTGTGTGTCTATGTGTTTGATTTTTATTTAAATATTTAATTTTGGTGTCATTGAACATTTTCTTTTTAAGTTAATATTTCAATTGTTCATTGCTGTCATATAAGAAAATAATTGATCTTTGAATATTTGCCTTACATCCCACACCTTTGCTATGTTCTGGTTCTGGAATTATTCTTTTGTAAATTCATTTGTGAATAAAGCCAATTTTATTTCTTCCTACTATGGCTGAATTCCATTTATTTGTGTTTTGTTATGCATCATAGTTAACATTTCAAGTACACGGCTGACTAGGACTGGCGAGATACAGCAGCCTTTCTTCAGCCTTGTGTATTTTGGGTAAAATATCCAGTCATTCACTGTTAAATATGGTAGAGGTACAGCTTCTCTCTCTCTCTCTCTCTCTCTCTCTCTCTCTCTCTCTCTCTCTCCCTCTCCCTCTCCCTCTCCCTCTCCCTCTCCCTCTCTCTCCCCACCCCAGTGGTGGCTGGAACTCAATCCCAGGATCTCATGGTGCTCACAAGTTCTCTGCCACTAAGCTATGTCCTCAGCCTCTAATCTTTTATTTTTCAGTCTTTGGTAGTTGTGGACTTATTAGAGGTCAAACATCTTTGTATATCTGGAATAATCTCATTTTGGTGTATCCATAAATTTTCCGACAGCTTTGGATAGAAACTGTGGACTGTTTGTATGTACGCTCATGAAAGATGCTGCTATGTCCTCTTGTTCTCATGTAATCTCTTATTTATTTATTTTTTTTTGTCTTTTTTTTTATTGATGCTTTGTGTATTTCATACATCATTTTCCAATTCAGTTCAGGCATATATCCCCTTCCCTTCCCCCCACCCCCCCACCCATCCCAGATCATGCATTCTGCCATAAGTTTTCTGCATCTTTCTCTGCTTTTTTGTTTTGTTTTGTTTTCATTTTTTTTTTAACAATACGTGATAATTTGTGAGTACAAGCATCCTTCATGTAAAACCAATTTGCAAGCAGTTGTGCCCAAACCCACACAGCTCATGGGTCCCACCATCCAGCAGGGGGGGCTTGTATGTTCAATCAAGTTGATCAAATGAGTGTCCAGTCTATATTGTTGTAGTTTCACCATTAACCCCAATCGAAGCCCTTACATTCTACCACGCCCCCTCTTCCGCAGATTGTTCCCTAGGCTTAGAAAAGGGGCACAGGTGGATGAGAAGCAAAACACTCTACTTTCTCTGGAGCTGATGTCTTGGTCTCTAGTCAGTTCTGGCTGTTTTCTTTCATGGGCTGCCAGCTTGTCCAGGCTTAACCTTTCGATCCTACTAATGAAGCACATGCAATTAGATATTTAGGTATTTAAACAGTATAATATATAGCCTTTCGATCCTACTAATGAAGCACACACAATTAGATATATGGGTATTTAAACAGTACTAATTGTTATGGTAGGTTACTTTGGTATAGACACAGATGTTTGGATGGTATGTCAATTCATGATCTACATTTTCTTCTGTCAAGTATGGCAGGGTCTTCGTGTGGTTTATAACATCTCCTAACCATTAGAGGATGTAAGCTTGTGACATCAGCCGTGGGTTATTCCTCCAAGGAGAGAGCCAATAGCCAATTAGATTTGGGATATACAGACATATGGCTGCCACTGCTGCACAGTATTTCCAGGCAGATGAGGTGTAGCTGGTGCTGACGGAGGAGTCTTGCTTGACTCAAGGAGACCTATATTTGCTTTATTGGTTTAGTGGTCTTTGGTAACACTGACCATATTTAATGAGAAGCAAACCATCTGCAATGTCTAGTAATATACTCAAGATCATTATCACTTCTTATTTAGTTCCTATCTCTAAGAAGAAAGAAGGGATGCCTTCTTTTCTCTTCAAGAGGGTCCCTGAAATTATAAGAAATCTAAAACCTTCATCGAAGCTGGACACACACACACACACACACACACACACACACACACACACACGGGCTTCTCCACATTGTCAATGTGATGCTTGGCATTGTAATGATATCTTGAACAAAAGTAAATACAGTATTTTCATGCTTTCTCAAAAGAGAGACACAGAATTGTGTTTCTAATAAAAAAAAACTATTATTAATTTCCAAGGCAGTAGAAGCCTCTAAAACCAGGATAAAATGATACATAATGTTGTGTTATAGGAGAACTAAAATATACTTAAAATTTTTTGTGTTATAGGAAATAACTCATGCTGCTCGCGGGTGGCAAGCAGGAAAATTAGAGAGGCTTGGGGAAAGCTTGTTGTTTTCTTTGTTGCAGAAATGAGTAGGAAATAGTTCCAGTGAGTTAGTGTGTGACAGGTTCTTAGTTATTATCCAAATTAAAGTGAGTTTCTGGAACATGTCATGTCTGTAAGCCTGACATTCATAGAAATGACTGTCTGAGAAAAAGCTTTTAGCATATTCTCAATAGTGGCTAAATGCAGAATATGAGACTGCTCCCTGATCTGCAGGAAGAAGGCTCATGGAGAGCTGATGGGTGATTATTTTAGTTTTGAGTCTGAAGGAGAATTTAGGATATCTTATTGTATTTTATGACAATATTCCTTGTGTCCATGTTATGCAAAAGAACCAAGTTATACATTCATGAAAATGCAGTTATTATGATACACTATAAATCAATACACAGAGTTCTGGAATAGTTTTCATGCTGGTGAGTTAGTAGAAAAATAATACCCAGGCAAAAATCAGGTTTAACATATAAAATCTTAAATGTGTGGAAAATATAGATAGCTTATTTTTAAAACTATCATGGGCCAAAATTAGCGTTAAATGTCCTTATTCATGTTCAAATTAAAAGCTCTAAGGTGGTCCATCATAGAATATGCTCTATGGCTTGAACCTAAAGCTTCAAATTCTCCTGTGCAGTCGAATAAGAAAGTGCTACTCCTTGGACAGACTCCAAAACCACTGGCAGAAGCCCAATCTGATTTTATGTTATGGAGGTTATCATAGTGATGCTTTAGCTAGGCTGGAATCTTGTCACCTTGTAAAACAGCAGACTGCATTCTCAAGTCACAATGCCTGGCACATACTGACCTTTCTGGGGTTAAATGGCAAGACTGATATATCACTATGTAGAACATGTGATCTGATTACTAAACTTGTTTGTTGGAGGGTTTCTGAGTAGGTAAAAGTTCTAATTTCTACTTTAAGACTATTTCATAAGAATTTTATTCAGAGAGTCAGGTAAGTGCCCTTCTTGTTGAAGATGAGAACTAAACACGAACAATGCTAACAGCAGAGGTAAGGGCATGCTCTTTCTCTCAGGCTGCCTGCTGTGGATGGGAGAGGGCATTTCAAATCTATCAGCATTAATGGACTGCTATTTTCATGTCAGCAGATAGAATTTCATGGTGTTTTATGAACAATTCCAAGCCTACCCACTTTGGGTACTTATGCATCTCAGGTCTGGCCAGACTGTGTGCGATGCCCCAGAGAAGGCACACTTGCTAATTTTCCATTGGCCCTGCCTTCCATGTCATTTTACTTGTAGAGTTTTCTCATGTATTAATATTCAAACAAACTTTGGTAGGTAAAAATCATACACTGAGATTTGGACAGTCATAGAAATCCCTTTTTTTTTTTTTTTCCTAGATTGCTTTAAGCTCTTCATGAACAATAAAAGCTAACCTTATTAACTGAATTTATATGACAGGCATTGTTTGAAGTCTTTTGCATTTGATAATATTTCTTTCTGATAAGTCAATAAGTTCTATTCATACTGCTACACAAATAAGTAAACTGAGGCACAGATTTCATTAACTTGCCCTAGATACATGCAGGTTTTAAATGGCTGAGCCAATAATGTAGGTCTAGAGTGATACATGTATTATTATTGTTGACAATTTCTTTTTTTTTTTGGCCTTTTTTTTTTAAATTTATTTCTGTACGTGTATGAATGTACTGTCTGCATGCAAGTTTGTTCACCCGTTTCATGCAGTGCCACGGAGGTCAGAAGAGGGTCTCAGGTTCCCCTGGAACTGGAGTTCTCCTGGAATTGGAGTTTCAGACGGTTCTCGGCCGCCATGTGGGTGCTGGGGATCGAACCCGAGTCCTCTGTAAGAGCGGTCGGCGCTCTTAACCGCTAGGCCATCTCTCCAGCCCCCTTTTTTGGCCTTTTGAGACAGGGTCTCACTATAGCCCCAGCTGGCCTAGAACTTGCTATGTGGATGAGGCTGGCCTTGAACTCACAGAGGCCTGCCTTTGCCCCCCACATGCTGGGATTAAAGGCATATGCCACCACTCCATGCTTTATTAAGAATTTCATTCATGTATCCAGCATATTCTGATCATATTCACCCCTCATTACCCTCATTATTGTTCTTAAACACCTCCCACTCCTGTTTAGGGCTGAGCCCTCAAAAACCAATTATTCTCCAGTTTTCCACCATTTATGAGTTTCCGCATTAACTTCCTCCCACTTCAAAAAGAAGCTTCTCTTACCAAGACTGAGAGCAGTATGAGTCTATGTGGATCAACATAAATATTTAGAAGGCAGTTTAACTACATGCAACTTTCAAGGTCAAAAGCTTTTGACCAGGGTTATAGCACTAGGGGGCAGATTAGACCTGAAATCCAGTAGGAAGGCCAACAATCTTGCCACTGTTGTACCAGTGGCCTATCTTTCTTGACAGGTCAGTATTATAGCATGCACAATCCATAGCTAGGTAAGATCCGTGATGACTTTCCCTCCTAGCGGCCAGCAATGAAGTTCCCAGCTCAGTTCCAGCTTGATTTCCCTATGTCCTGAATCTAAAGCATGTGGTATCTTCAGTGATAGGGTCTTATCATCTAGTTCTGGTAGGCAACCAAGAGCTATGACAATAGACTGTGTTCTGGGTACCTCTGAGGTCTCCCTAAACAATGACTCATAGGGCAAGATCCACAGAGCTTTGTTCCTAACCATCTATTTGTAAAAACTGACCCTTCAAAAATCTTTTGGGAGTTTCAGTACCTCAGTAGCTTATTTTATCATTTTCTTCAGCATTTCAGAGAGAAGAGCTCATTAATAAGTAGCTAGGATATAAAGAGCATTTTTACAAATTTAAAATAAAATTTTTCATTATTACTTGGCTCTGCAAACAGTAAGTATCTCAAATAATACTAAGGAAATTTGAGGTAAAGGAGGAGACAGAGAGCAGCCCATCCTTAGTCGAGTTTTTGAAAGTGATATTGAGTATGGAAGAGGTCAATAATTGAGAGGGACAAATAAAAAGGGAGAAAGGAGAGGGGAGGGATTGAGGGAAGAGATGGATGGAGTTGAACAGATGGAGATCAGCAGCTGAAATATCAATACACAACGAAGGTACAGGCTAATTATTTCTCTCTTACTTGCTTTCCTTTCTGACCCTGTCAGAATGAGTAAATCGGGATGGCGCAGACAGGTGAGGGAGCAGAAAATGCCCCAAGAGTCCATGAGGATTTTAGTGTGTCCTTCTAGCTCTTTCATAAAATGCTTTTATGGCTTTCTCAGATATGTCTGCCTAGCTAGAGAGCTCTGATGATTACAGCTTCCTGTTGGAAATGTGTGCTCCCAGCTGGCTGCTGCTAGCTTACAACAGCCCTGCCACCTTCCGTTTCTGCATCTTGAAATCTGCTCCTAGGTTCATCTTAAGGCTTTCCTCTCTCTCCTGACAGAAAGCCCACTTTAGGAGGACCATCTGGAGGCACCATTATTCTTGATCACTACTCCATCGGTACAGTGATGGAGCTTCGTTAGTTGCCAATAAATCAAGCAGCCTAGCAGCCAAGTACACGCTGCCATGTGCTCCACATCCTGTAGACTCTGAGACTGTACAGAATTTCTCATGAAGTTCCTGTATACCTTGAGAAGCCATCCTCATCTCCAAATGGTCTTTGAGAGTTTGATTGTCGGTTTCTAAGTTAATCCCATTAAAAACACAGGACAGTTTTCCCATCTCTCCAGTATTTCTCAAGGAAACTTTTCATTTTGCAGCCACAGAGCTACAAACAATTTTGTCTGAATCTTCTGAAACTTTGTGTTGATTGGTCTAAAGCAAATGGTGATCACCTGTGTTTTCTGTCTTTATCAAGCAAAGAGTGTCCCAAGAAAATAAAAGTTCGTGAAGTTTGGTGTCTCGAGTTTTACTCTTGCCGATTAACACTTCATGCACTCTGAGTCACAGTAGGAAAATCACAACAAGCACAGTGTTTATGCAGTGCAGAATCCTGAAGCCAAGTGCAACAAATGCGGCCTCACGCTTCCCTGCCTGCCATTTCCTGTTGGCCTCTTCTCGCTCTTCCTTCTTCCCTGGCCGCTTCCTGACTTCCATTCATTATATTTCCTATTTGTGATATTTTTCCTTTATTTTTTTTCAATTCATCTCCCTGAAAAATGATTGCTGTAGAACATATACAAAGCTGCTTTCATTGCTCTCTACTTTGCTTCTCCAGTCATGGGGGTGGTCCTAGCACGTGACCAGGCAAACATACAAGGAGAAATCTGCTACTTCTTGACCCATCTTGTCCAACAATGTTGGATAAAAAGCAACGATTGATACCATCCTCATACATATTCAAAAAGAATTATCAATAAAAATAAATAAAAAGCACAGACAATTAAAATGTTAGGTTAAGAGTATTAACTAGCTAAAGGTTTTTTTTCTTTTTTCTTCTTTTTCTTTTGGTCTATTTGAGACAGGGTCTCCCTTTAGTTCCAGCTGGCCTGAACTCTCAGAGATTCGCCTGCTTCTGCTTCCTGAGTGTTGGGATCAAAGATGTGCGCCACCATGCCTGGCTTTAAAGGTATTTTCTCTGTTCATAAATATGGTAACTAGGCATAAATTGAGTAGGAATATTCCAGAATATGGCAATATGGTGTTCCCATTGCCAATACTATTGTTTACACTTTAATGTAGATATAGATTTCTTAAGATTTTAAAAGTGAAATCTGACGTAAAACTATTGCTGTATCCTCCGCGCTTGACTTCGGCTTTCCTGTTTTTTTGCAGCACTAATACAATGACCCTACCAACCCACATAACCTCTACTACCTGTATTTGACCGTGCATATTTTGGTTAAAGTGAGTAATTTCGTTTTTGTCCTTTCTGGCTTCATAATATTGAAGCCTGCATGGCTTCCCACATCGTAGGCTGCTCCTCCACCCCCTACCATCTCTTACACACGTTCTCTCTCTATCCACAGCCCTCACCATATCACTACAAAGGGTCAGTGAAAAGATGGACGAAAACAGGAGCGAATGAACCCAAAGCATTGTGCTCACCTTGCTAAAGCACTGTACCACACCCCTGTGTAGCAGGAGCAGACACTGTGTCTGACTGTGAACAGCAGCTGCAGTGATCTGCTCCCATTCCACCCTCCTCCAGGAGATTCACCTAATTTTCACCTGATAATCTGTTATAAACAGCCTATAATTTTGTTTGTTTTATAAACTACCTTCTTTGAATGTAAATTTTGAATCATAATTGCATGGCAATTTTTAGCCTCTTATATGCAAATTATACTCACTACTATCAATATTATTTTTTCTTATCAAAACAAGCAACGGCCTTCTCATTACTAAATTCAACCATTTATTTTCAGTATAACGTGACTCCCATGCATGGGCATGGTTCTAGAAACTCTACCCTGATTATCTGTTCTCCAGTCTCTGTTATCTACCTCCTATGGCCATTCCTTTCTTTCATCTACTTTGCACATTCTTTATATATTGAGGCTCCTAAAGTTAGGACCCTCTAATAATTTTAGAAACACATTCCCATTGCTTAAATTACATGCAAATTTCAGTTGTGTTTTTAACTTTCTTCAGCCTCTTGAGTCAAAAAGATTTTTGTCCATTGGGAAACTAAAATTTATCATTGCATAGCTCCAACTTAGAGGTAAATCTCTTTCTAATGTATCTTATTCCACATTCCTACATAGCTCTAGATACATGAAGGACACTTAATGGAAGAAGAGTTGAAAAAATGAAATTTTACCTAAATCCTATGTTCTCAGTCAATGCTGTGTCAATATAAGAACCTCAGTTCTGGGGCTGGAAAGATGGCTTGGTGGTTAAGAGCATTGTCTGCCCTTGCAGAGCATGTGGGTTCAATTCCCAGCATCCATATGGTGGCTAACAACTATCCCTAATTCCAGTCGCAAGCAATCTGACACCCTCTTCTGACCTCCACAGATACTGCATGACATGGGTGCACTTACATACAGGTAGGCAATACACTCATACACAGAAAGTAATAAAAATAATAGATAAAAATATTTAAAAAGAACTTCAGTTCTACTGTCAACTCCCCACCCCGTCAGTCATCACAGTTACGGAGTTTCCTTTAAGCAGCTTTGCTCCTTAGTATCACTGTCACAGAGAATCTTCATCGTGTCTGTAATGGCCCGAGTGCTTTACGCCCCCAATGTTTCTTTGTGAAAGCATACTCCCAAGGTAGAGGTAGGGCTCTGGGGAGACTCTTAGGTCATGAAGACAGAGCCATCATAAATGACTTTGGGCTCCTGTAAGTCTAGAGAAAATAAAGCCATTTTTCTTCTTCCCATCAAATGAAGAGAAGGCTTTCAATCTGAAAGAGACCATTACCCAGACCCTAACCATCCTGATTACCCTATGCCAGATGCTCAACTTCCAGGTCTATTGAAATATTTTCTTGCTTTCCATAAGCAGTACAGTCTATGAGACGTTCCTTCCATAGTGAGCTTAGCAAGACATCTCCTATATCCCCTTTGGGCTATAAGCAACTGGTTCCTTTGATAAGATGAAAGATACTACATAGCTCTCTTTGCTGTTGACCAAGGAGGTCCCATAGACCCTCAAACAATACTGCTATTTCTATTATTCTTGGTTGCACACCAGAATTCGAAGGTAAAAGACTCTGTTGCTGAAAATACTATGCACATGAGTCAAGGAGAAATCAAGCTGGTATTAACAAGTAAGATGTCAGTCTCTACTGGCTAACTTTCATAATACTGGAAAGTGCAATGCATGCTACTGGAAGACAAAGGTAATCAATCTTACCAGATTGTGAATGCTGTAAATTACAATAACAAGTGGCCTGCCATATGCCTAGAGATGCAAATTGGCATGAATGTTTTAAGATTGGATTTAAGGCCTGCTTCACAAGAAGCCCATACCTGACAGTGCAATCAGGGCCAAGAACTTATGACTAGATAGGATACAGGCTAAAAGAGAGAACCTACCACTATTATTCGGCTAAATGGTTTATAGTAGTAAACCAATTCTTCCTGGCTTATCATTATACCACAGATTAGTACATCTTTCAACTCTCACCAGAGAAAGTTATGCAGCAGATTTCAACTAAGCCCACAAGTCTGCTTAGCATGCAGAAATGAGACTGGGGAGTGCTTAGCACTAAATGGAATACATATGTCACAGACTCCTCTCCCAAGGCTTGGGGATCATTGCTGAAGAGGTAGTGGAGAGACTGTAAGAGTCAGATGTAGTAGATGAATACAAGAAAAACATGTTATCCAGACACCACAGGGTAGTTGCACATAGGAACTCATAGGTCTTGTGATAGCATTCAATAGACCTGTGTAAGTCCAAGACAAGGTGGGTAGAAGCCCCAGCCTTAGCTGAAGACCTATTGGCAATTGATAGCTTTTTTGTGGTATAATATCTGGTAGGTTGACCAGACTCCACGGGAGAGAACCCCATCCAAGAGCATTTGGGGAACACAGATTAGACATGCTAGGCCCTTAATAAAAGAAAAATAATAGAGAGCAAGAAGGATTAGTGAGGTAGAGGTGAAGATAGGGGAGGAGGTCTCAATATGATCAAAAGACATTGCATGAAATTATCAAAGACACGATAAAAACATTTAAAACTATCAAGCATGCTATTTCCCAGGTCGAATCCTCTCTTAGGTGGCAGACGCCTACAGAATAACACCTGCCATCCCATCCAAGGATGAAATAGAGTACTTTTCATATTTTGTCTCCTCTTGCCACTTGAACTGATGCTCTGACCACACAGCACTGCTAAATGTTTAGCATCCTATGACCTCTGTCTTTACAGCAGCATGAAAGCTTTATCTCGTGATTCTGGGATAGTTTCACTTATCATGAAAAATACAACCCAAGTGCTCACACTGCTTCAAGCTTTATCTCACCCTTCACTGAATTGGCTGGTCTGTCAGTGATTGCACAGAGCTCTGCTCCTGTTTCTTAATGACATTGTTCATGCTACGCTGCTCTGTTACTTACCCATATATCCCTTCCACTAGTCTACAGTGAATTATTTTGTCCCAAGAGCCTTCTCCTTCTCATAAAAAGAGTCCTAAGTACTGGTTACTAAATCCATCTCCAATCCAATGAATCCACATAAGAAATTCTTGCAATACCTACCCTCTATTAGGTATTATACTAGACTTTCAAAGGCAAAAATGTCTCACCCTTTAAATCCACTACAAGATATTAAATTACAAAACGAAAAGATTTTCCTCCATTCCTTTCCAGTATGGAAGTAGTTCTGTTAAAGAGAATGAGATTTCTGGGAGTTGGGAAAGAGGACAAAGGAGAGACAACAATGTAGATTTTTCTTTTCATTAAAGTAGGAATATAAAAAAAACAAAGGCAGAGCTGTGCTGTGAGGCTGGGATGATGAAGTTATCTCTAAGTTAAGACTTCCAACTACCATACAAGTAAATCAATTAACAGAAAGCTTATGTATGCAAATTTGTAGTCAATGAAGTAGAAGAATATGACAGTGTGGGACCTAAGTCAAGTTTCCAGTACTGCTAATCATTTACATGACCTCAGGTGAGGTATGTATTTTCACTAGATTTTCAGAGGTTTCTTAAAAATGTCCCATCGAGGCTGGGCATGGTGGTGCATGCCTTTAATCCTAGCACTTGGGAGGCAGAGGTAGGCGGATCTTTGTGAGTTCAAGGCCAGCCTGGTCTACAGAGCGAGTTCCAGGCCAGCTGGGGCTACAAGGAGACCCTGTCTTGAAAAGACCAAAAAAAAAAAAAAAAGTCCCTTTGAGATTTTTTTCTTATTATTACCAGGTCCAGATTGAACAAAGTGTAAAAGTCTTCTAATTGTAAACAAATTAGAACAAATTGCAAAAGATCTGAACACAACAAAATCCAAGTTCAGGTAAATGGTAATTAAACATGGAATTGCAATATAAAATTTTGGTTGTGGTCATGTCCTTCTACTATGATATTATTGCTCAAGTGGTGATTGCTTGCATATTAATGCAGATTTGAAAAATGAGAGTGTTAGAACTATTCACGCAACAATCTTGTTTGCTGTTGAATATATGCATGACTCTAAATACTTTTGCAGTTCTCCCTGCCCTTTACATGTGGAAAGGGGAAGCAGCTGTTCTTTCAGAGAAGCAGATGAGCAGAACTGAGTCCACCATTATTCCCATAAGAAAATGGGGGAACTATTGCTGTGTTTTCTCCTTAGTGACTGTAAACTGGAGAAGACTCAGGTATCAAGTCTTTCATCTGAAGTCACTCTTTTCCTCATTCTTATCTCTCAGGTCAAGTATCAGAAAGAGTAACTACTGGGTTGTAATTCCTACCTTTGTCCTCAAAATCTTAGTTGCAAATGTCCTTGTGAAGCTCCCCATGTGCAACGTTGCACTAGATTACCAGCTGAATCCAAAACCCAATAAATTGGCTTGTTCGTATTTTTAGGCTGTATTTGCCTAAATGAAATAAATGGGAGTAATATTAGTTACATCAATAGCACTACTAAAGCATTCATTGAGCTTCAATAATAAGAGCAACAATAACAATAAAATTTTATAGCTTTTTTCTCAGAGGAAATTAGTACACTCTACCAACATTATTGTCTCATTAATCCTCATGTCTTTGAAAAATAGAACAGCGTGTGTGTAGATGGAAGACTATGATCATGCCTGGAGGACTCAGATAAACCTACCTGGAAATTATTTAGGTAATGAGTAAAGGAGATAATGAGTATGAAGCATTTTACTACATCATAAGTACCACACACTTAATTCTTTTCTCTCCATCCATGCCTACATATCCTCCAGCAATTCCCTCTCACTTTAACTGCCTCTCCTGTCCCTTCAACCCCCTCTCTTCCTTCTACAGTAGAGTAACCTGAGACTATGTGCTTTGTGTTGAGGGAGTTGATTTTCTTTCTTTGGGGGGGGCAAAGTATTTTGATTTTTTCAGAGAGAAAACAATTTATTTCCTCCAATCGGTTTTCATGAACATGCATGTATTTTCAGCAGTCTTCAGCATCTCTCTTCCTAGGTTCAGATGAGTTTTAACATTGATACAGTGCCAATATTTTGGGCTAGTGGATGGAAAAAATTCTTAGGTGAAAAAAATTCTTAGGTAGAGATAGGCAAAAATCTAACCAGAGTATGAGGAACTGAGGAATTAATTCAGCCAGTAAGTAATATGCTTGTCTTGCAAGCATGAGAATTCAATTCCAGGTCTAGAGAAATGGAGATAGAAGGATCCTTGGTAGGGAAGGGGACCTCAGTGGCCAACAAATCCAAGGTAACTCAGCAGCTTCAGACCAATAGGAGACGCTGTCTCAAAGGAGGTGAACAGCATTTCTAGGAAGACACCCAAAGTTGATCTCAGACCTCCCCCTATGCATGTGAACATGTCCATACACCCATGCACCAACTCACATACAAACATGCACACACACACACACACACACACACACACAAGAAAAACATAACAAGAAGTAAGTTTAGATTTCCAAGAATTCAGGCTATTAATTTACATGATTAAACTCTTAGAATGGAAAAAAAAAAAAAAAAAAAAAAAAAAGCTAAGAATGACTTCAGATAGCCTCTGAGACCTATGCTAGAAATCCCCTAGACTTTGCTATGACCTGCCTACTGTATCCATCAATGTATTTGAAAAGTGTCTTGATTTATGACTGTTCCTTGTTCTGTTACTATAAAAACTCAATGATACTGCTTGTATGCAGGAACATGGTATTTGGGGAAACCTAAATCTGTGTTCCCAGGCCATGGTCACTCATATTTGGCTCCTTTTGAGGTGAGAAGTTTTCTTTCATCTGCACTATCTTCATGTCCTTTTAGTTGCCCCCAAAGCTTTCACCACACTGTTGTTTAAAGATTATAGCTTTGCCCTGAAACATCATCAGAAAGATTGCTTGCCCATGCTTGGTCAGGATGTGAAGTGGTAAGTAGTAGGCCACCAGAGGCCAGCCTGGTGATACTAGGTTGCTGGTAGCAGGTGTAGGAGGAATGATTGCAAGATCTTTTCCACCCTCTAAGGCAGAGAATACTGGAATGAAGGCAGATCTTTAATATTCAGCTGATTTTTGCACAGCAAGACCCAATTCCATCTTAATAGAACATGAGAACTTTGTAACTCCAGAATGTAGTTTTATGTTCTAAAAGATGGTAAATTGAAATAACTTATTCAAATGGGAGGGTGGCGGCAATCACATAGCTATACTTGGGTTTTTAAACACTTAAAATCAGTGTTTCCATGTGTGTGTGTGTGTGTGTGTGTGTGTGTGTGTGTGTGTGTGTATACCAGGCATACCAGACCAGGAATCATTTAAATTTGGTAGATAGTGAACTAACTTCAGGATGTCTTAACAAATTAGTTTTTTGTTTTGTTTCAGAAAAATAAATTATAGCTGCAAGAGCTGTCTGCATCTTAATGAAACTGTAATGTCCAGTCACTCCCTTGAGCACTACTGTGAAAACTGGGCACACATACAAGAAGTACAAGAAACACAGCTCTCAGTCAGAATAAATGGAAATGCAGTGAGTAGCCCTTTAGAAAGCTTCAGGTAGAGCAATAGGTACTAATTTATAAGGTAGCATTTTAAGATGCAAATTCATACAGCTTGCTTCAAAGTACAAAAGGAGAAAATAGTAATGTTGTAGTATTACAAGATTGGAGGTTTAAAGATGGAGGAGCCAGGGAAAGCATGGCTGCCTTTTCAAAGGCTACAGAAAAAGCAGAACAGTGTGAAATTAAGCAAAAGAAAAGCTGGTCTGCTTCCTGGGACATTTTCTCAACAGGAGATGTATTACCAAGGAGGAGGCTCCCCGGGGCTGCTGCAAATGCTTCAGTGCTCATGTCATTTCCCATGAAATGCATAAAGCTGCTATAGGAGGTGGACAAGGTGACCTGGCAGGTCTCCTGTCTCTAATCTCTGTGATTTAAAGGTTCTGTGCTATTACCCAGCAAGAAACACTGCTTTTTAGCCATTCCATTTGTAAAATGACCCCACAGGTGTTTTCCTTTTAGCTTCCACCTTCAAGGAACTTTAATTTCTTCTAACCGATGCTTGAGACTCAGATAATAATATTTGACATCAGAGGGTTGGGAAGGCTGCAGAGAGACTTAAACAGGAGTAAATGCTTACTAGGGGGAAAAAATTAAGACTGGGAAACTGGGGGGAAGGTGAAAAGATCATCACTGCACAGCAGCATCTTTCTCTGCATCTAAATGGGATTTTGATGTAGACACCACATTCCGCTACGAAAAGCTGTATTGAGTGCAGAAAACCTCACATTAATCTTCCTTTTGACAAGCCTAAGGAAAAACAAACAAAGGTGCTAATTTAACACTGGCTTATTGCAGTTCTCAGATTGTAATTGAATTCTCCAAGGAGTCACAGGCTAGTGACAACCTTTGTACAGCACTGAGCATCACCAGCTCCTTTAAAAGCCTTTGGGGAACAATTCTGGGATGGAACCCATGCATGTTCTTTATGTGATTCAAGAAAAGCTTTATCTTCTGGTCCAGCTGGGCCTGGATTCACAGAATGAAAACCATAAGGAAGCAACCCTTGCTGGGTTTCAATTAGAAGTAGAAGATATTTGAATCTTTCCTCTTCTTTGTGAATAAGGCACATTGTGGGAAATATGCATCTTGTAAAAGACTGGATTGCAGGAGGCTGCAATCAATATACCTCAGCAGGATTCATAATTCATTATGGGTTTCCAGGCTAACAGAACTTTACCTGGATTTCAGTGCTTTATACTAGGCTAGAAGGGTATTAATTACCTACAGAGACACAGTCTACCTCAGAAGCATTGGGCTCCAAGGTTAATTAAAAGAAATGTGTGATAAAGTCACGGCTTCATGGAAACTAGAGAGGGGAAGAGAAAACTATACAATATTTCTTCTTCTCGCTTGTCTCCCACTCCTTCCTTTCCATAGTGTTGCATTTAAAGGGATTCTCAGCATCATCCATCTACCAGCCTAGCAAACTTGATTTAGCAATCCAAACAACAACAACAAAAAAAGGCTTTACTTAGGATCTGGATGGAATAAGATGCTTCAGCCTTTCACTCAAACATGTGTCAGGTTTGGAGAGATGGCTCAGAGGTTAAGAACACTAGCTGTACTTCCAGAGACTATAGGTCCATTTCCCAACACTCCTATGGAAGCTCACAACCATTCATAACTCTAGTTCCAGGCAACCCAACATCCTCTTCTGGCCTCCACAGGCACTGCATCATACATGCAGACAAAACACTCGTGTACTCAATGAAAGAATGCTCCAATGCAGAAAACTAGAAACTGCTGCTAGTCTCATCTACCACAAAAACTGCTAGGCTGACCCATATCTACCTCCAGAACTGTTGGAGACTGGCTGTTTCTCAAGATTGCAAGTCCTGTTTGAACAAGTGCCTCTAGACCCCCACAACTGCATCTGCTTCTTCATGCCCAAGTCACTATCGTGATCATTAACCCTCCCCACACATAATGCTGTTGCTCCAGTATGTTCATTCATGTCACTCCTGTGCCTAGCATAGAATGCAGTCCCATCTGAAGACTGGAATAGTTTCTTTCTTTCTCTATTACTCCTGTATTTTGCACCCCAAAACCTAACCCTTAAATTTTTTAATTTGTTTATTGATGTTTTGTGTATTTCATACATCATTTTTCATTTCAGTTCAGGCATATTCCCCTTTCCCTTCCCCCCACCCCACCCCATCCCATCCCAGATCATGAATTCTGCCATAACTGTCCTGCATATTTCTCTCAGTCTTTTTTTATGCTTAGGAATTCACATTTTCCTCCCTAACCCTTAAAATTTTTTAAAAATGTGACATGTCTCACCAAGCTTGCGACCTTTGACACTGCTGCGAATATTTATTATACCCTCTCTACAACGGTTTTATCCACCAGTTGATTTCCTCTGTTTCCTTTACTTTTACCTGTGTATTTTCCATATGCTTTCCCTGACAGTGCATATAGATACTGCAGCACTTACCCATTTACTTTGTGATCCTAGAACAAAATGTTCAAACATATTTGCCTCCATGAAAGGAATATGACTGTTCCTAAAATTTAGATCAGAATCAGCAACATGAAGAAAATGGTTGAGTGAAGAAAGGTGAATCAGTTTATTCACATTGTATCCCTGCTTGCCAGTAACGAAAATCAAAGTAATGTCAAATTTTGTGAATACAATCCAAAACTGGGTGTATAACTTTGAAATTTTCTTCGAGTATTCTGACAAAAACTCCAAGGAAGTGTCCATCCATGGCTTGGAAACTTAAAAGAAAAAAGATAAGGGGGGGGGAGCTGAAGAGATGGCTCAGTGGTTAAGAGCACTGGTTGCTCTTGCAGAGGTCCCAGGTTCAATTCTCGGCACCCACATTGGGACTAACAACTGTCCAGGGGAATCCAGCACCTTCTTCTGACCTCTGCGACTTGCATAACACAAATCTACTTACATACATCCAGGCAATACACTCACACATGTAAAATAAAATGAAAAAAAATAACTACAATTTTTAAAAGTAGCCCATTTCTTTTATGCACAACACATTTGTCCTTCATGGGGCTGGCTTATGTCTCGAAGAAAAAAATCACATATTAAGAGAAATTGTGAGTTGATTAGGGAAAAAATTAAGTCCCTTTAATTAGAAAGAGAAGCAAAGATATCATGCCCACTCTTATTCAATACCATATCACCAATCCCAGTCAATAAAATAAATCAGGAAAACGAGAGAACAAGTAATAAAAAGAATGTTACAAAACTGCACTTAGAATAAGACAGTATATTTTAAAGTTTCATATGACTCTATTACTGAATTAAAAGTGAAATTCAATACCGTTGCTTGTAAAAAGTTAAAATGTTTATCAATATCACTATATAATAGTAGCAAGTGTTTATAAAGAGCAGTTGACTCATAATTATTGTTGCAAAAGCCACAGACTGGAAATGGAAACTTGGCACCTGTTTACCCTTTTTGAGAAGTGGACATGGAGTCTGTCCTCCTTGGGAGATATGTCTGATGGTATCAAGGCTCCCGTCTCCAAAAGTAAATGGTATAATGCCAGCATGGGAGGAAATCATATAAAGACAATACCAATCACTGACTTTTTCCATTCGTCCCATGGGAGCTACTGAGACATGCTGCAATGTGGTAGTACTCATCAGAAAGATGTTTGCACTTCTTACATACCAGCAGCTTTCCTGCTTGCTTTTTGCCATGTCTATAAAAGACACCTCTCACTGGAAGCCAAGTGGTGAAAAGCCAAAAGCAAAAGGAGAATATTAAACATGATGGAACTGGAAAATCAAAAGAACTCTGGTTCACACTGCTTTCTGAAGCCACTAAATTAACCAAAGCATTAATAGAAATGTTTTGTTTAGGAATTGTTTTTTTAACCCATTATTATTGTTAATTTGCTGGCATGACATACTGTGGTTATAATAAATAAATGTACAATGTACGTTTGATAGATTTTATAAAATATAATGTTAGAGAAAAACCCCACACTTTCTAGAATGAGTTCCACTCCATAAAGTTTAAATGTGTGTGATATTAGCTTTCTTTTCAGTTTTATTGAATTTTTGTGAACTTAATACAGTATTAAAATTTAATACAGTATTTTGATCATATTTAGATCTCAATCTCCTTCCATATCTCCATATCCCTCAATATCCCCCACCCGATTTCATGTACTCTAATAGGTAGATAGATAGATTGATAGAGATAGAGATATAGAAATATAGAGATATAGAGAAATAAAAACACACATATTCAGGCCAACCAAATCAAAACTGTGTCTCCAAATGCCCTTTGGTGTGGGCAGACCCACCCAAACCTGGTTGCACCCTTAATGAACCTGATCTTCTGACGCCCAGAAGCCACCAGTTGTCAATAGTTCCTCAGCTAGGGCTGGAGCCTCCTACCCACCTCCCCACTTCTAGGCTGGTATTGTGTCTGGCCTCAGTTTACACGGGTCTTGAGCATGCTGTTGTCATTGTTCAATGTCTTTGAGTCACGCATTCCACACACTGTTCTTCCCTTCTTGGCTCAGTTCCAGGACGGTCCCCTGCCTGCAGGCTGACAGTCTCTAGGCTTAGCACTGGCAAGGAGGGGGGAGGGAAAAACTGCAGGAGATCACCATTGGGAAATGAACAGACTCACATGCAGAGAGCCAGGAGGATAGGAACTCTATTTATTTTCTGTCAGTGAGGTCTATCTATTGAAGGCTACTGTGCTCTGGTCAAGGAAGTTGGGGGAGGGCTGAAGGGAGAAGCAAGCCACACTGGCTCTAATGGGGGAGGGGGGTTGCAGGGCTCCTGTTTGTGCAACAGGTAGCTAGAGGTGGGACATTTTGCTCAATACCTCAAGGGAAGGGCCCATCCGGTCCTGTAACTTTGCAGAGATAGAGGGAAGCAAGAAACATTGTGATATCCCAAATCTTCTGTGGAGCTACAGATAACTCACGAAGCAACTGAATGCCCACAGGGATATCAGATAACCAGAGATCTTATGGGACAGGTCTTACAAGTTCTTTCCTTTTTAATTAAAATGGAGCAATAATGTCAAAGTCCTCTAGGGGGTCTGTTTTATTGGACTAAAACAGTCTTGACTGAGACCTCAGTGAGTGTATTTATTAGGTTTTTGATAAACTGGAGGACACAAGGTGTGATAGTCAGGAGGACTCCTAGGGTGAAAATGGGTACCAGTAAGGGAAGGTAACCCAGTAGTCAGGGGGTTGGAAAACCATGGGACAGAAACTTGTGGGGAGTACTTTGTGTGGAGTTCTTTTCTGAGGTCCTTTAGGGTTTTAACATTTTGCTTGACAATACCATTTACCTAAAAACAGCATTCCTCCCCCAGGAACATGCGGGTTCCCCCATTTTCTGCAGTTAACATGTCCAGGGCTCACCAATTCTGCATCACCACCTTGGCTAGAGAAGTTATCTGTCTCTGGAGCTTTTCTTTTTTTTTTTTTTTTTTTTTTTTTGTGGTCTTTTTGAGACAGGGTCTCCCTTTAGCTCTGGCTGTCCTGGAACTCACTCTGTAGACCAGGCTGCAGGCGGGCCTGGGACTCACAGAGATCCGCAAGCCTCTGCCTCCCAAGTGCTAGGATTAAAGGCGTGCGCCACCACGCCCGGCATTTATTTATTTCTGTATGTGTATCAAACCACTGTCTGCATGCAAGTTTGTGCACCCGTGTCGTGCAATGCCGCGGAGGTCAGAAGAGGGTATCGGATTCCCCTGGAACTGGAGTTCTCCTGGAATTGGAGTTTCAGACGGTTCTCGGCCGCCATGTGGGTGCTGGGGATCGAAACCGGGTCCTCTGTAAGAGCGGTCGGCGCTCTTAATCGCTAGGCCATCTCTCCAGCCCGTCTCTGGAGCTTTTCAAGGCTTTTCATTGTGGATGACATTGCCTCATCAAGCTTATTTTGGAAGTTCGCTTCCATGCTGTAAACCCTTGCTAGGGCTCCGCCCAAAGTTCCCATCGCTGCCATAGAGAGAATGATGCCTAGGCTGACCAGAAGCAGAATGAATATCTCTCTCTTTTTTTTTTTCCCCTGGAACTGGAGTTACAGATGGTTGTTAGCTACCATGTGGGTTCTGGGAATCAAATCTGGGTCCTCTTGCAAGAGCAGGCAGTGCTCTTAACCACTGAGCCAACTCTCCAGCCCCAGTCAAATATTTTAAAAATAAAAAGAATTAGCTAAGAAATTCTATAATCGCTAGCACAGTGTTTATTAACAACATCAAATTACATCCCTATTTACCTTAACTAAATGTACAAAAGTAGCAACACATTCTCAATCTTTTTTTAATTTTTATTTTTCATGTGTATGAATGTACTTTATTTTTCATGTGTATGAATGTACTGTCTGCATGTAGGTTTGTGCACCTGTGTTGTGCAATACATTCTCAATCTTAATGAACTTGTCCCAGAGTAAGAAAGTTTGCTTTGTGATTGATGGTCCGGTCGGGACACAGCATCCAAGCAACTTCCACCCTCTCATAAAGGAAGAGCTGGGGAGTGATAATTGTGGGCAAACAAATTCCCAAACCAGTAGCATTTGCACAGAGGGATGCGGTGCCATCACACCAGAGAAAGAATGGGGATTTGACACACAGGGTCCTGTCGAGAGGAACACTTCAGAGGCACCTGGGGTGTGGAACTGCTGTAGCTCTCATTTAACAAATAGGAAGTGTAGTGAGTCAGTTGAAGAGAGAAATGCCATGCTCTGTCTCCACGGGGGCAGATTCCTGTAAAGAGTCATTAGAAGGAACAGCAGTGAAAAGAGGGCAGCATGTAAGGGATGCACAGAAAAATACATTGGGAGATATTAGGGTGGGTGGTGCAGTTGAGGAGATCTCTGGTGTATTCAATGTACTGAGGCCATGCTACAGTGGACTGCAGCTTTCTTTCCATTTTGGACTCCTGTAACAGAATGTGGGATTGAGTGAGGATGGGTTGAGGAGCTAGAACAAGCTGGCGAGAGATGAGAATATCCTCTGCAGGGAACCAGCATTGCTGTAATTGTGTAGATCTTTCCCTGAACTCCAGCTCTCCTGCAGTCACTCCAGGGGTCCTGTATATTAATTTTAAACTGGTTATTTTGGATTTGGAACAGGCTTCTTGGGCTGTGAGCACTCTCCAACCTGTAAGACCAGACTCTGCAACCACCATAAGTATCAGCTTCCTGTAAACACTGTCCTTTGTTAAGATGGGCAAAGCAGATAAAGGGTGCCTTAGAGGTAGTGGTGGAATTGAGAAACACAGTGATTGTGATTGCCTTGCTGCAGCCTTGCAAAGGACAGTGGCTGGTACCAATTATCAGATTTCTTCCTTCCCAAGTTTCTCTGACAAGAACAGCCAGACATGGATCCATGTTGGTGGTCTGTTCATGGGCTGGGCAGAGACAGAGTTAGCTTGAGCTATTATGAGAGCAGCTAAAAGGATTGCAGATAGGGGTGCAGAGAGGGGACACATGGATTTTGCAGAAGGAGTTGGTCAAGTTTCTTCCATGTTATGTTATTTGAGTTCTGGGAGAGTTGCCTCCACTTTCTCCTCTTCTTTCCATCCACAAGCAACAGGCTTGCCATTTTTTCTGGTCGCCTGGGGATGAATCTGACATTTCCGGCCAGAATCCAAATGGGTCTAGGACAATCCTGTGGGAAGATGCAAGCAAAGCCCCTCCCAGTTGTTAACAGTGGATCAGGTCCTTTCCACCAACTGTCTAGGGGGTCTTTCCATCTGACAAGTATTTGAGGAACAGTGCTTGGTGTCTGCCAATATTTGACTATGGCTAGATATTTTGAGTCCCTGTAAATGTTAAAGAGGTTTAGAGTTACCAATGCCATGGCCAGCTGGATGTTAGGAGGGTTTTTCCCTGCCTTTTATTTTAATAACTGATTTTTTTAGGACTTGATGGGTTTGTCTGTTCTATGATCCCTTGTCCCTGAGGGATACCTGTATGATGTGCAGTATTCCATAACTGACAAAATGATTTAAAGCAAGAGCTAGCAAATGCTGGCCCATTGTCTATCTTAATCTCTTTGGGAACGCACATGGTAGCAAAGGTAGAAAGGAGGTAGGCAGTGAGGTCCTTAGCTCTCTCTCCCATGTGGGCAGTAGCCCAAATATATTTGGAATAAATGTCCATGGTGACAAATATATAATTTTGTTTTTCAAAGGAAGCTATGTGTGTAATGTCAGATTGCCAGAGAGCATTAGCTTTCAATCCCCAGGGGTTAATCCCCAAAACCTGTAGCACAGGTGTTTTAATTAGAGCAGAACAGGAGGAACAAGTTCTAAGGATTAGCTGAAGTTGGGTGGAGGGAATACCAGGAAAGCGAGCACGGAGACCCTTTAGGTTAACATGGATGATGGAGTGGAAATTTTCTGCTTCAGAGAGGGACAGGATATAGATCCCTGTAGAGGAGACTCGGTCTGCAAGAGAGTTGCTTTCAGAGAGAGGTCCTGGTAGGAGGCTGTGGGCACAGATGAGCTGTATGAAGAGAGGGTCATTCCTATTTTATAAGAGGGATGAAACGGCAATGAGAAGGGGGGAGAGGGGATTTTTGTTTAATCGTACAAAGGATCTGGATAGCCAGGGCAGCAGATTGATCACATAGATACTGTCTGAGAAGAGATTAAGTGGTATGTTGGAGCCAGGCGTGATGGCGCATGCCTTTAATCCTAGCACTCAGGAGGCAGATGCAGGCAGATCTTTGTGAGTTCAAGGCCAGCCTGGTCTACAGAGTGAGTTCCAGGACAGCTGGAGCTACAGGGAGACCCTGTCTCGAAAAAAAAAATGGGAATGAGAGATTTGGACTAGTTCATTCGAAGATAGAAAACCCTCCTTACATATTGCTATTACATGTTCTGATGGAACCTGGTTTAAAAAGCCANTGCACCCAGTTGGCCCCACTGGGCCCCCTCCCCCGCGTCCCCCTCCCCCCCCCAGCTCTCCCGTCCGCCTCCCTAGCCTGCAACGTGAGCGCCCTTTCGCCCGCTTCCGGTCGCCCCTACGGTCTCCTTATCTCGCCGGTCACGCTGTGCCGCTCCCATTCCTACCCGCCTTGCTTCCAGTCCCCCCCGGCGCCCCGCGTCCTGTTGTCGTCTTACAACGCTTGGCGGTTTCCCGTGCGGCGCCCCGGGAACCGAGGGGGCCGCCGCCTTTTCAAAGGCTACAGAAAAAGCAGAACAGTGTGAAATTAAGCAAAAGAAAAGCTGGTCTGCTTCCTGGGACATTTTCTCAACAGGAGATGTATTACCAAGGAGGAGGCTCCCCGGGGCTGCTGCAAATGCTTCAGTGGCTCATGTCATTTCCCAGGAAATGCATAAACGATTGCTATAGAGGAGGTGGACAAGGTGACCTGGCAGGTCTCCTGTCTCTAATCTCTGTGATTTAAAGGTTCTGTGCTATTACCCAGCAAGAAACACTGCTTTTTAGCCATTCCATTTGTAAAATGACCCCACAGGTGTTTTCCTTTTAGCTTCCACCTTCAAGGAACTTTAATTTCTTCTAACCGATGCTTGAGACTCAGATAATAATATTTGACATCAGAGGGTTGGGAAGGCTGCAGAGAGACTTAAACAGGAGTAAATGCTTACTAGGGGGAAAAAATTAGACTGGGACACTGGGGGGAAGGTGAAAAAGATCATCACTGCCAGCACATCTTTCTCTGCATCATAAGGGTATTGTTGATGGTAGGACAACCACATTCCGCTACGAAAAATCTGTATTATTGCATAAAACCTCACATTAATCTTCCTTTTTGACAAGCCTAGGAAAAACAAACAAAGTGCTAATTACATCTAATTACACTGGCTTATTGCAGTTCTCAGATTGTAATTGAATTCTCCAAGGAGTCACAGGCTAGTGACAACCTTGTGTACAGCACTGAGCATCACACAGTCCTTTAAAAGCCGTTGGGGAACAATTCTGTGATGGAACCCATGCATGTTCCTTTATGTGATTCAGAAAAGCTTTATCTTCTGGTCCAGCTGGGCCTGGATTCACAGAATGAAAACCATAAGGAAGCAACCCTTGCTGGGTGTTCAATTAAAGTAGAAATATATTGAAATCGTTTCCTCTTTTGGTGAATAAGGCACATTGGTGGGAAATATGCCATCTTGTAAAAGACGGATTGCAGGAGGCCTGCAATCAATATACCTCAGAGGATTCATAATTATATGAGGTTTCCAGGCTAAACAGAACTTTACCCTGGATTTCAGTGCTTTATACTAGGCTAGAAGGGTATTGAATTGACATACAGAGACACAGTCTACCTCAGAAAGCATTGGGCTCCAAGGTTAATTAAAGACATGTGTGATAAGTCACGGCTTCATGGCAACTCGAGAGGGGAAGAGAAAACTATACAATAGTTCTTCTTCTCGCTTGTCCTCCCCACTCCGTTCCTTTCCATAGTGTTGCATTCTAACGGTGATCTCAGCATCATCCAATCTCCCCCTCAGCAGAACTTGCATTTAGCATCCAGAACAAACAAAAAAAAGGCTTTACTTAGGATCTGGATGGAATAAGATGCTTCAGCCTTTCAAGCCTTTCACAACATGTGGTCAGGGTTTGGAGAGATGGCTCAAAGAGGTAAGAACCTATTCTACTTCCAGAGACTATAGGTCCATTTCCCAACCTCCTATGGAAGGCTCAACAACCATCAGAACTCTAGTTCCAGGTCAACCCACATCCTCTTCCTGGCCTCCACACGGACTGCATCAATACATGCAGAAAAAAACACTCTTGTACTCAATGAAAGAATGCTCCAATGCAGCAAAACTAGAAACTGGCCAGCTAATTCATCTACTACCAAAACTGCTAGCTGGGCCAACTATATGCTACCTCCAGAAATGTGTTGGAGACTGGCTGTTTCTCAAGATTGCAAGTCCTGTTTGAACAAGTGCCTCTAGAGCCCCCACAACTGCATCTGCTCTCTCTCATGCCCAAGTCACTATCGTGATCATTAACCCTCCCCACACATAATGCTGTTGCTCCAGTATGTTCATTCATGTCACTCCTGTGCCTAGCATAGAATGCAGTCCCATCTGAGACTGGAATAGTTTCTTTTTCTTTCTCTATTTACTCACTGTCATTCTACCCTCAATTAACCGAACCCTAAATTTTGTAATCTTGTTTCATTGAGGTGTTTTATATTTATACATCATTTTCTTCAGTTCAGGCATTTCCCCTTTCCCTTCCCCCCCCACGCACCCCATCCCATGCCCAGCTCATGCATTCTGCCAAACTGTCCTGCATATTTGCCCCTCTCAGTCGTTTTTTTATGCTTAGGAATGAGCACATTTCCTCCCTAACCCTTAACATTTTTTTCCCAAATGTGACATGTTGCGAGCTCCAAGCTTGCGACCGTTGACACTGCGCGAATATTCTATAACCCACCTCTCCACCACGGTTTTATGCCACCAGTTGAATTTCCTGCTCTGTCCTTTCACTTTTCTCCTGTGTCATTGTCCCTTGCTTTTTCCCTGCCGTGCATCAGATCACTGCAAGCACGTCTACCCTTTCACTTTGTGTCCTAAGACCAAAATGTTTCAAACCTATTTGGCCTCCCAGACAGGAATAATGACTGTTTCCTACAATTTGATCAGAAGTTGGGCAGCAACCATGAAGAAAATGGTTGGGTGAAGAAGGTGAATCTATTTTTATGCCATTGTAATCCCTGCTTGCCAGTAGCGAAAATCAAAGTAATGTAAATTTTGGTGAATAGCAATCCAAGAACTGGGTGTAAACTTTGAAATTTGTCTTGATTTCTTTTTTACAAAAATAAAGAAAGTGTACTGAATTGGAAACATGAATAAGAAAGAAAAAAAGATAAGGGGGGGGGAGCTGAAGAGGATGGCTCAGGGGGTGGTAAGAGCAGCGGTTGCTCTTGCAGAGGTCCCAGGTTCAATTCTCAACGGCATCCCAACATTGGTACTAACAGAGCTCGCCCAGGGAATCAGACATCCTTCTTCTGACCTCTTGCGACGTTGCATAACACAAATCTACTTACAATACATCCAGCCAATACACACTCACCATTATAAAATAAAATGATAAAAAAATAACTACATTTTTTAAAAGTAGCCCATTTCTTTTATGCACAACACATTTGTCCTTCATGGGGCCTGGCATTATGTCTCGAAGGAAAAAAAAAAAAATCACAATATTAAGAGAATTGTGAAAGTTGATTAGGGAAAAAATAAGTTCCCTTTAATTACAGAAAGACGAAGCAAGCTATCATCGGGGGCCCGGGGACAAAGATCTTAATTCCCGGGTACCAGGCTGAATTCACCACCAATCCGCCGAGTCATATAAATGAGAATCAGAAAACGAGATAAAAGTATAAAAAAGAATGTTAGCAAAACTGCACTTAGAGATAAGCGAGTCGGAGGTGGATGGGGGTTTGAAATTTTCATATGACTCGATTACTGAATTAAAAGTGAAAATTCAATACCGTTTGCTTGTAAAAAGTTAAAATGTTTATCAATATCACTATATAATAGTAGCAAGTGTTTATAAAGAGCAGTTGACTCATAATTATTGTTGCAAAAGCCACAGACTGGAAATGGAAACTTGGCACCTGTTTACTACCCTTTGTATGAAGTGGACATGTATCTGTCCTCCTTGGAAGATATGTCTGATGGTATCAAGGCTGCCCGTCTCCAAAAGTTAAATGGTATAATGCCAGCATGGGAGGAAATCCATATAAAGACAATACCAATGCACTGACTTTTTCCATTCGTGCCCAATGGGGAGCTTACTGAGACATGCTGCAATGTGGGTAGTTACTCATCAGAAAGAAGTGTTTGCAGCTTCTTACATACCCAAGCAGCTTTCCTCTTGCTTTTTGCCTGTCTATAAAACGGACCCTCCTCACTGGAAGCCAAGTGGTGAAAAGCCAAAAGCAAAAGGAGAATATTAAACATGATGGAACTGGAAAATCAAAAGAACTCTGGACTTCTCGGGACACTGGCTTTCTGAAGCCACTAATTAACCAAAGCATTAATAGAAATGTTTTGTTTAGGAATTGTTTTTTTAACCCATTTTATTGTTAATTTGCTGGCATGACATACTGTGGTTAATAAAAATAAATGTACAATGTAACGTTGATAGATTTTATAAAATATAATGTTAGAGAAAAACCCACACTTTCTTAGAATAGTTCCACTCCATAAAGTTTAAGGATGTGTGTATGATTAGCTTTCTTGTTCAGTTTTATATATTGAATGTGTTGTGAATGAATACAGTATTTAAAAAGTTTAAAAATAAGATTGTGGATCATATTTGATCTCAATCTTCTGCTTCATATGCAATCCATCATATCCACCAATAGCCCCATCCCCACCCGATTTCATGTACTTCTAGATGGGTAGATAAGATTAGAATTGATAGGAGATAGAGATATAGAAAATATAGAGATTAGAGAAATAAAAACAAACATTTATTCAGGCCAACCAAATCAAACTGTGTCTGCCATGCCCTTTGGTGACTGGGCAGACCCACCCAAACCTGGTTGCACCTTTGTAACCGTGATCTCTGACGCCCGAACACCAGTTGTCATAGTTCGCTCAGCTAGGGGACTTGAGCCTCCCTACCCACCGTCCCACTCTAGGCTGGTATTTGTGGTCTGGGCCTCATTTAACACGGGTCCTTAGATGCATGCGTTTGTCATTAGTTAATGTCTTTGTAGTCGCATCTCATCCACATGCACTGTTCTTTGCTTCTCTGCTCGCGCATGTCCAGGATTTGTCCCCCCTGCCTGCAGGCTGACAGTCCTAGGCTTAGCACGGGCAAGGAGGGGGGAGGGAAAAACTGCAGGAGATCACCAAGGGAAATGAACCAACTCACACATGTGAGAGCCAGGAGAGAGAACTCGTATTTATTGTTCTGTCAGTGAGGTCCTATCTATTGAAGGCTACTGTGGCTCTGGTCAAGGGGAATGTGGGGGAGGGCTGAAGGGAGAAGCAAGCCACACTGGCCCTCCTAATGGGGGGGGGTGCAGAGCCGACTTGTGGTTTGCAACAGGTAGCTAGAGGTGGACATTTTGTCAAAACCTCAATGGAAGGCCCATCCGGTCCTGGAACTCTGTCAGAGATAGAGGGGCAGAATCATTGTGATATCCCAAATCTTCTGTGGAGCTACAGATAACTCACGAAGCAACTGAATGCCCACAGGGATATCAGATAACCAGAGATCTTATGGGACAGGTCTTACAAGTTTTCTTTCCTTTTTAATTAAATGGAGCAATAATGTCCAAAGTCCTCTAGGGGGTCTGTTTTATTGGACTAAAACAGTCTTGACTGAGACCTCATGAGTTGTATTATTCTAAGTTTTTGAAAACGGAAGGACACAGGGTGTGATAGTCAGGAGGACTTCCTAGGGTGAAAATGGGTACCAGTAAGGGAAGGTAACCCAGTAAGTCAGGGGGTTTGGAAAAACATGGGACAGAAACTTGTGGAGTAGACTTGTGATGGAGTTCTTTCCGTAAGGCTCATTACAGGTTTTAACATTTTTTGCTCAACAATACCAGACTCATTTAGTAAAAAACAGCATTCCTCCCCCAGGAACAGCGAGTTCCCCCATTTTCTGCAGTTAACATGTCCAGGGCTCACCAATTCTGCATCACCACCTTGGCTAGAGAAGTTATCGTCCTTGGAGCTTTTTCATTTTTTTTTTTTTTTTTTTTTTTTGGTCTTTTTGAGACAGGGTACCCCTGTAAGCTCTGGCTGTCCTGGAACTCACCTGTAGACCAGGCGGCGGCACTGAGGATCACAAGTCCAAAGAGATCCACCAGCCTCTGCCGCCCAAGTGCTAGATTAAAGGCGGCGCCACCGAACGCCGGCAATTTATTATTTCTTGTATGTTGTATCAAACCACTGTCTCCATGGCAATTTGTGCACCGGTCGTGGCCAATGCGGCGAGGTCAGAAGAGGGTTATCGGATTCCCCCTCGGAAATGGAGTTTCGTCCTGGAATTGAGTTTCAGACGGTTCTTTCTGCCGCCATGTGGGTGCTGGGGGATCGAAACCGGGTCCTCCTGCAAGAGCGGCGGCGGGCGCTTAATCGCTATGGCCCACTTCTCCAGCCCGGTCTCTTGGAGCATTTCTAGAGCTGTTCATTGTGGAGGACATTGCTTCATTCAAGCTTTATTTGGAGTTTGCTCCATGCTGTAAACCATTGCTAGGGCTCCGCCCAAGATGTTCCCATCGCTGCCATTAGAGAGAATGATAGCCTAGGCTGACCATGAAGCAGAATGAATTAACTCTCTCTTTTTTTTTTTTCCCCTGGAACTTGGAGTACAGGATGGTTGTTAGCTCCATGGTGGGGTTCTGGAATCAATCTGGGGTCCTCTTGCAAGAGCAGGCATGCTCTTAACCACTGAGCCAACTCTCCAGCCCCAGTTCAATATTGTGGTGAGGGAAATAAATAGAATTAACAAGAAATTCTATAATCGCTAGCACAGTGTTTTATTAACCAAACAGAATCAAATTACATCCCTATTTACCTTAACTAAATGTTACAAAAGTAGCAACACATATCTCCAATCTTTTTTTAATTATTTTAGGTTTTTCATGTGATTGAAGGGTTGGGGTGACTGTTATTTTTCATGTGTATGAATGTACTGTCCCTGCATGGATGGTTTGTGCACCTGTGTTGTTGCAATACCTTCTCAATTTAATGAACTTGTCCCAGAGTAAGAAAGTTTGCTTTGTGATTGATGGTCCGGTCGGGACACAGCATCCAAGCAACTTATCCCCTTCTCATAGAAGAGAAAGATCTGGGAGATATAGATTTGGGGGGCAACAAATTCCCAACCAGTAGCAATTTGCACGTAGGGATGCGGTGCCATCACACCAGAGAAAGACGGGGATTTGACACACAGGGTCCTGTCGAGAGGAACACTTTCAGAGGCACCTGGGGTGTGGAGACCTGCTGTAGCTTACATTTAACAAATAGGAAGGTGTATGAGTCAGTTGAAGAGAGAAAATGCCATGCTCTGTCTCCACGGGGGCAGATTCCTGTAAAGAGTCATTGAGAGGGAACAGCAGTGAAATAGAGCAGAATGTAAAGGGAGCGACAGAAAAAGTAAATTGGGAGAAGATTAGGGGGGTGGATGGTGCTAGCTTGAGGAGATCTCTGGTGGTATTCCATGTACCTGAGCCATTTACAGTGGACTGCAGCTTTTTTCCATTTTGGACTCCTGTAACAATGTGGGATTGAGTGAGGATGGTTGAGGAGTAGAACAAGCTGGCGAGAGATGAGAATATCCTCTGCAGGGAACCAGCATTGCTGTAATTGTGTAGAGTCTTCCCTGAACTCCACTCTCCATCAGTCACTCCAGGGGTCCTGGATATTAATTTTAAACTGGTTATTTATTGGATTTGAACAGGCTTCTTGGGCTGTTGAGCACTCTCCAACCTGTAAGACCAGATCTGCAACCACCATAAGTATCAGTTTCCTGTAGATCACTGTCTCTTTGTTAAGAATGGGAAAGCAGATAAAGGGTGCCTTAGACGGTAGTGGTGGAATTGTGAAACACTAGTGATTGTGATTGCCTTGCTGCACCGGCAAAGGAAAGTGGCTGGTAACCATTATCAGATTTCTTCCTTCCCAAGTTTCTCTTACAAGAATGCCAGACATGGTCCATTTGGTGGTCTGTTTCATGGGCTGGGCGAGAACAGAGTTTTATTTGAACGCTATTATGAAGCAGCTAAAAGTGAGTGCAGAAGGGGTGCAGAAGGGTACACTGGATTTTTCGAAGTAGGACTTTGTCAAGTTTCTTCAATGTTATGTTATTTGAGTTCTGGGAGAGTTGCCTCCACTTTCTCCTCTTCTTTCCATCCACAAGCAACAGGCTTGCCATTTTTTCTGGTCGCCTGGGGATGAATCTGACATTTCCGGCCAGAATCCAAATGGGTCTAGACAATCCTGTTGGGAAGATGCCAAGCAAAGCCCATCTCCAGTTGTTGTTACAGTGGATCAGGTCCTTTCCACGCATTATTCTAGGGTGTCTTTCCACCTGACAAGTATTTGAGGAACAGTGCTTGGTGTCTGCCATATTTGATATTGCTAGGATATTTTGAGATCCCATAAATGTTAAAGAGGGTTTAGAGTTGCCAATGCCATGTTCAGCTGGATGTTAGGAGGGTTTTTCCCTGCCTTTTATTTTAATAACTGATTTTTTTAGGACTTGATGGGTTTGTCTGTTCTATGATCCCTTGTCCCTGAGGGATACCTGTATGATGTGCAGTATTCCATAACTACAAAATATTTAAAGCAAGGAGCTAGCAAATGCGGAGGGTGCGGCCCATTGTCTATCTTAATCTCTTTGGGAACGCACATGGTAGCAAAGGTAGAAAGATGGTGGCAGTGAGGTCCGTAGCTCTCTCTCCCATGGAGTTGGGCAGTAGCCCAATATATTTGGATATAAATGTCCAGGTGACAAATAAACTGTTTGCTTTTCCAAAGGAAGCTATGTTGTAATGTCAGTTGCCAGAGAGCATAGGCTTTCTAATCCCCATGGGGTTAATCCCCAAAACCTGTAGCACAGGTGTTGTTTTAATTAGAGCAGAACAGTAGGAACAAGTTCTAAGGATTAGCTGAAGTTGGGTGGAGGGAATACTTAGGAAAGCGAGCAGGAGGACCTTTAGGTTAACATGGAGATGGAGTGGAAGTTTTTGCTTCAGAGAGGGACAGGATATAACTCCCTGTAGAGGAGATCAAGTCTGCAAGAGACTGTGCTTCAGAGAGAGGTCCTGGATAGGAGCTGTGGGCACAGAGATGCTTGATAAAGACGGGTCATCTATTTTAATAAAGGTGATGAGACGGTAATGAGAAGGGGGGAGAGGGGATTTTTGTTTAATTGCGACAAAGGATCTGAATAGCCAGGAAGCAGTCAGATTGTTCACATAGATACTGTCTGAGAAAAGATTAATGTATGTTGGAGCAGGCGTGATGGCGCAGCGCTTTAATCTGGCACTCAGAGGCAGATGCAAGGCCAGATCTTTGTGAGTCAGGCAGCCTGGCCTACAAGTGAGTTCCAGGACAGTCTGGAACTACAGGGGACCCTGTTCTCGAAAAACGGAAAAAAAAAAAAAGAGGTATGTTGGTTTCTTTGAGAGTTAGATAAACAGCATAGAGTTCCTTGCACTGTGAAGAATGGTCAGGGAGTGGTTGAAACATGATCTGAGGGGTTTGATCCAGGTTGTCATAAATGATGGCTGCAGCCCCTTGCTTCCCTCCATCTGTGAAAACAAACGCAGCCTGCCTTATAGGTGCATCTTGGAAAAGATGGGGAAGAAGCCAGTTTAGCAATGGGAGAACAGAGACCCACCTGTCATTAGGGTAGTGATTTTCTATGTGTCCTGGAAATCCCATGAGGCTTATGGCTATATGAACATGATTTCGTATCAGCTACTGGATATCCAGGAGGAAGAAGGGTGTCACTATGACATCAGGCTCCTTCCCCAGTGTTTGCAGGGAGCACTCCCTCCCATTTCTTATCATAGCAGCTAAAGAATCCATTTCAGTTAACAGTTGGAGAGTTCTCCCTATGGGTGCATGTAGCCACTCTAGTGCTCCCATGGATTGGTAAAGAGCCCCTACAAGCATGGGAGTGGTGTTAAAAATAAGCAAATGTACAGGAAGGGAGGGTGCAAAATGTGCTAAAGCCATGTTCTGGAGAGTTTGGTTGACTTCAGCTAGAGCTTCTGAGGCTTCTTCTGTGAGCTTTCACTTGGAAGCTGGGTTCCTGTCACCTTGCAGAAGATCAAAGAGAGGCTGTGGCATTGTTGTGGGGATTGACAGCCATAGGTGGAGCCAGTTAAGATTTCCTAGGAAGGACTGAAGGGATGGTAGTGTGAGCATGGGAGGAAGGGAGATTACAGGTTTGAGCGGCCTCACTGCTGTGAGAGAAATTTCAGTGCCTAAGAAATGAATTGGGGGAATCATTTGAACCTTAGCATGGGGTATTTTAAATCCAAAAGCTTCTAAGGATGGTACAAGCCTGTCTTTTAAAGTTGCTGGGTCAGTTGATAATTTGTCACAAACTAAAATGTCTTCCATTTAATGGAAGACTTGCAGACCTTGTTCCATGTGGGGCTTAAGGGCTGCCGCTACCGCCACTTGGCAGAGAGTTGGGCTGTTGGCCATGCCTTGTGGTAAAACGGTCCACTTGTAACCAGTTGCTGGACCTGAGTTGTTAATTGCAGGGACTGAGAAAGTGAACGGCTTGCAATACTCAGCGTTGAGGGGAATTGAAAAAAAACAATCAAAAACCAGTCTTTGATATCTAAGGCTAGCAGAGGGATGTTAGCTAGGATAGCAGAGGCAAGGGGAAGACCCCTTTGCAGAGACTCCCATATATGCATAGTTCTGTTAATGGCTCACATGTCTTGTAAGAGACATCAACCTCCTGTTGCCTTTTTTATGACAAAGGGGTGTTCCAGGGACTGTGAAATGGACAGATGTGTTCCAGTGAAAATTACTCCTTGACTAAATCTTGGAGAGCTTGTAACTTCTCCCCTGGTAAGGGCCACTGCTCAACCCAGACTGGATCATCTGACTTCCAGTCCAGATGATGGGGAGCATATTCTGCAATGACCCTCAGGATTGGGGTGCTTCTTGATGAGATGTTGGACGCATTTTCCACCATTTAACTAATGGTCTGTCTGAGCATATTGCTCTCATTTGGAGTGGTAATAACCACATCCAAAGCCTCCAAAATATCTCGCCCTAGCAGATTGATATTAGTGGGTACTATTAATGGGTGAATCTGACCTGTGTTTCCACCAGGGTCCTCCAAGGTGTAAAAGTTTTTAGTTATGTAAGACTGTGAGGGCCCTCCTATTCCTAGAAGTTTAGGTCCTGGAAGCAAGGGCCAATCAGGGGGGATTTCTTGCTGTTTTATAATGGTTCTGCTGCCCCTGTATCTATCAAACATTTAAAAGGCCTCCCCCCAATTTTAATCATTAATTCAGGCTGTGAGCCTTCTGAAATAGGCACTGCCCAAAGGGCATGCACTGACTCTTCCCCCCACCCCTTTTTTCCCTGGGCTAGGGGCTGCCCACCTAGGAGTTTAAAGGGGGCAATTTTTTGCCATCTTTATTATAGTTTGAGTGGCAATCTTTCTTCCAATGGTATCCTTTTATACACCAGGGGCAGAGAACATGTGGGGGGGGGCATTCAGAAGGCCCTCCAGGAGAAACTGGTGCTTTGGGGAACTGTCTTTTCCAATGACCTCTGTCTCCACAGTTAAAATATTTCTCATTTGTGGTGACAGCAACCTCAAAGGCTTGAGCTAGGTAATTAGCTTTGTGGGAGGCTGTGCCCATGTCCTGAGTTGCCACTATCCATCTGTCATATGGTTATCTTTTAAGCCCTGGCACCCTTGCTTGCATTCTAAATTCATTCCTTCCCAAACAATATTTTTAAAAAGCATCTCTCTGGCTGCAGAGTTGGGGATCGTTCTCTGTAGGCTGCTTTTGGTTCTTAAGATAAAGTCAGACAGGGGTTCCTCAGGTTTTTGCCTAGGAAATAATAAGGAGGAACTGGCCTGGGTTTCAGTGGGTGGTGTAATTCTATCTCAGGCCTATAGGGCACAAAGGTGGACTTGGTCAAAGTACTGTGGGGCCACTCTGGCCTGCTGTGCTAAAATCTTCTCCAAAGAGCTGTTCATAACCCCAGTGTATATTAGGTTGCCCTTGATTTCTCCGAAACTGTTGGAGACATTCGTCTCTATACAGTGCTTCCCACTGTAAGAATAGCAGACCTGGAAGTAAAGATCTACAGATATCTCTCCAGTCCTAAAGAGAAGTGCAAAAGCTCTGGAGAATGGACTTTGTACATGGTGCCTGGACACCATCCTCTCTGACTGCTTGCCTGAGTTCTTTCAACTCACTTGCCTGGTCCAGGTACCAGTTTAGAGGATTACACCGAGTTGGAGCTACATTAATGGGGGAACACCTGTAATTGAAGATCTGGGTTGTCCTGAATCTGGCACAGTTTTTCTGTAGCAGAGAGGGAAGAAGTTGAAAGTGAAGGTGCTCCTGGCCCCTTGAGAGGGAGTGGCTGATAATTATGGGAAAGGTTAAGACTATCTGCTTGGATGTTTTGATTACCTGTTCTATTTTTACAGGGTCTGGGGCTTGGGGGCTTTCAGAGGGAATTTTATTGGGGCTCTCAAGGGGAGTTTTAGCAGGTTCTTGGGAGGAGGGGGTTATGAAATTTAATTTTGTTGTTTTCCTTTCCTGGCATTGTTTGTTGAGAAGGTCCTATAGTGGCAAGAACATGGGAGATGCTGGAGCATTTTCTAACTGTCTAATATTCTGTGCCACACGTGTCCAGGATTCTGAATTTCATAAGTCTGCAGTGGACATCTCTGGGGCTATAATAAGAATCTCACTCGTGGTGGCACATGCCTTAAATGCTAGCACTTGGGAGGCAGAGGCAGGTGGATCTTTGTGAGTTCAAGGCCAGCCTGATCTACAGAGTGAGTTCCAGGAAAGTTGGGAACACAGGGAGACCCTATCTCAAGAATACAAAAAAAAAAAAAAAAAAAAGTCTCACTCCAAAAGGAGGCCAAAAGGAGGCAGCTTCTCCCATGGAAATTTTAACTCCTCAACTGTTGAGGAGTGTTTTTATTTTCTTAGCCTGTGGGTCTTTTTGGCATGAGTGGTGGTTTGGATGAGTGTCCCCCATAGGCTCTAGGTATTCAGACATTTGTCTCCAGTTGGTGGCCCTGTTTTTGGAGGTCTTAGAAGGTGTGGCCGTACTGGAAGAAGTGTGTTGTTGGGGGCAAGCTTGGTGAGTTTTAACAAGCCTTGTGGTCTGCAGTTGCTTCCACTCTGCTTCCTATGCTCTTTGTGAGATGTGACCCTCGGATTGCTGCTCCAGATCCAGCCGCCACGCCTCCCGCCACAATGGCCTCTAATTCCCTGGAACCATCAATCATAAGCTCAAATAAACTCTTCCTTTTATAAGTTCCTTGGTCATGGTGCTTTATCACAGCAACAGAAAAGTGACTAATACAGTAAATTGGTACCAGAGAGTGGGCTGTTGACTGTGAAGAACCTGACCATGTGGATGTTTGGAGAAATGTGGAAGACTTTGGAACTTTGGGCTAGAAAGGCTGTTGACTACTGTAAGCAGAGCTTAAAGGGCCATTCTAGTGGAGGCCTGGAAGAAAGCATGGCTACAAAAGATGTGGTTCCAGGGGAAAATAAAGACTTAGGCAGCAACTGGGATATTTTGATAAAGAGTCTGGCAGCAGTTTGCCCACAGCCCAAATGCTTGCCTGATGCTAAGTTGAAAAGCAATGGACTGATGTCTTTGGCAGAGGATATTTCAAGACAGCCTAATGTAGAAATGGTGGCATGACTTTCAGTGGTGAATATTGTGCAGATCTACAGTGAAGAAGAGCAGATGGGGAAGAAAGAAATGCAGAATGTACAATTTGGATCTGATAACTGCACTAGGAAGATTAAAGGTGGGGCCAAGGCATGTGAAGGAGAGGCTCCCTTTCATAAGGAGATTAAAGTTATTAAGGAGAGGCCTGGAGATTTACAAGTAAACAAAAGAATCAGTACCTTCAGGGCAAGACCACACCCAGCTAATCCTCCAACAAGTCCAGGGCAGAGAAAAGTTGCAAATGTGGTTGAAATAGGCCAGGATCCATCCCAAAATTGCAGCCAAACTCGGCAGTTTCATTCATCTGGTGCTGGCTTTAGAGGCATGAAGTGAAGGGGTCATCAGTTCTTCCTCCAAGGTTTCAGAGAGCTGTCAAGGTCAGGCAGAGTGCAGCAGGGGTGTCCCTGCATAAAGTAGGCCCTTACAGGCCATTGCATAAAGCCGTGAATGTGAAGCCTGGTTGGCAGCAAGACCCCAAGAAGACATTTGAGATGCCAGACCTGTGAGATATTTGCCAAGGAGAACTGCGTACAGGGAGTGGTACCAGCCTAAGAAAGAGATGTATGGTCCAAGCAAAGCTGGAAGAGCTGAGCCGTCTAAGCCCTTTGGAAGTCAAGTCCCAGAAGTTGCATGTGGAGCTACAGGATTTGGCATTTGCCCTGCTGGTTTCCAGTCTTGTTTTGGTCCAGTATTTCCTCACTATGCCTCTATTCCTCCCTTTTGGAATGGGAATGTGTATTCGGTTCCACTGTATGTTGGGAGTATGTAATTTGTCTTTTGATTTTACAGGAGCTTACAGTTTAAGAGATTGGTCTAAGTCTCAGAAGAGACTTTGGACTGTGGACTTTTGAATGGCATTGAAACTGGTAAAGACTATAGGGGCTTTTAAGGTTGGACTAAATGCATTTTGCATTTTATATGGTCAGGAGCCTATGGGGGCCAGAGAGTGGAATGTGGTGGTTTGGATGAGTATCCCCCATAGGCTCTAGGTATTTAGACATTTGTCTCCAGTTGGTGGCCTTGTTTTTGGAGGTCTTAGAAGGTGTGGCCGTGCTGGAGGAAGTGTGTTGTTGGGGGCAGGCTTGGTGAGTTTTAACAAGCCTTGCGGTCTGCAGTTGCTTCCGCTCTGCTTCCTATGCTCTTTGCGAGATGTGACCCTCGATTGGCTGCTCCAGATCCAGCCGCCATGCCTCCCGCTGCAATGGACTCTAATTGCCTGGAACAGTCAATCGTAAGCTCAAATAAACTTTTCCTTTTATAATTTCCTTGGTCATGGTGCTTTATCACAGCAACAGAAAAGTGACTAATACAGTGTGTCCGTTTGTTAACCATGATAATGAGAGGTGAGAAATGCTAATGGTTAGTGAAAGAGACAATTTAAAGATTAACCTCATGGGAAGAGAAAATTCCACAGAGATATGCCAAACTGATTGTATAGAGGACAGAGACTTATGAAGAGATATAGGAAATGCTAGTGGTTTGGGAAAGAGACAGTTCAAAAGACTAATCTCACAGGAAGAGAGAATTCCATGGAGACGTGCTGAGCTGGCCATGACTACCCTAATTAGGGGGGTACTCCCTGTCTCTATGGTAAAACCCTCTGAGATTTTCCCTTGCATGGGGGAAAACAAGGGTTAAGAGAGAGCCTGAGGAATACCTTGTTTCCTTCTTCCTTTGGTGGAAAGTCGAGCCCCGCATTGTAGGCACCAGTTGTTGTTCAATATCTTTGAGTCACGCATTCCACATGCTGTTCTTCCCTTCTTGACTCAGCTCCAGGACTGTCCCCTGCCTGCAGGCTGACAGTCTCTAGGCTTAGCACTGGCAAAGATGGAGGAGGGAAAAACTGCAGGAGATTACCCATGGGGAATGAACGGACTCAAAGCAGAGAGCTGGGAGGATAGGAATTCCATTTATTTTCTGTTAGTGAGGTCTATGTATTGAAGGCTACTGTGCTCTGGGCATGGAAGTGGGGGCCAGGCAGAAGGGAAGGTCAAGAAACACTTGCTCTAATCAGGGGGCTGTAGAGCTCCTGTTTATGCAACAGGTAACTGGAGGTGCAACATTTTGCTCAATGCCTCAAGGGAAGGGCCCATCCAGTCCTGGAACTTTGCAGAGATAGGACAGAGCAAGAAACATTGTAATATCCTGAAACTTCTGGGGACCTACAGATAACTCACAGAAGCAACTGAAAGCCCACATAGAGATCAGATAACCAGAGATCTTACAGGACAGGTCTTACAAGTTCTTGCCTCAAGCTACACACAAAGTTTCATTCCCACATGCTGTCACCATTGTTATGAGTTCATATGAGCAACTGCATAGCTTTCTGGAAAACACTGATTCCTTGTGGCATCTACCACCTCTGGCTCTTCAAATATTTCTTCCTCCTCTCCCACAATGGTCCCTGAGCTCTGGGAGGCAGAGGTTTGACACAGGTATCCTGTTCAGGGATAAGCAGTCTGCAATCTCTTATTTGGCAAGTTGGGACTCTCTGGTTTAATCACTACCTGCTGCAGAAGGAAGTGTCTCTGGTGAGAGATAAGAGATGCTTCAATCAATGGGTATAATAAGTCTTAGGGCTGGAGAGATGGCTCAGTGGTTAAGAGCAGTGGCTGCTCTTTCAGAAGACTCACATTAGATTTTCAGCACACATGGTGGCTAACAACCATCTATAATTCCAGATCCAGGGTAATCTGACATTCTCTTCTGACCTCCAAAGACATTGTACTTGCACACACAGCCAATACACTCATACACATAGAATAAAAGTAATAAATAAGATATTAAAATAATGCTAATAAGTCAATAGGAATCAGTTGCAAACTATGTCCACCTAGCAGAGTACAGTAATAGCTTCTCCCCATAGGCTTCTAGGCCTGAGATCAGTGTCAAGTATAGGCTCCATCTGATGAAGGGGACCTTGCTTCCAATCAGAAAGTGGTCAGTTGCTCCCATAACATTTGTGTCTCTATTGCATGAATGGTCATATCTTGCCAGGCCGTTGTTGTTGTGGCTGGCAGGATTCTCAGCTGTGCCAGAGTGATGAGCACTTTTCTCTTTCAATAGTATGCACATCACCTTCCAGCAATATGGAAGCTAGCCAGTAGAGGTGATGCTTTGAGGTCAGTATTCTTTAGTAATTTCATACATGTATACAGTGTATTCAGATCAAATCAGCCCTCAGTCCCTCACCATACAACTTTTCTTGGACTTTTTCCTTCCCTTCTCAATTTTATGTCTTCTTTTTGTAATGTATGCTATGAAGTAGTAATATAAGTAAGATGCACAGAAATGGAACACCTTAAGAATATGAATTTCCTCGAGTTATACAGTGATGCTAAGCTATTTCCTCTAGGTTATTCAGTGAATTTCCTCTAGGTTATACATTGATGCTAAACTATTTTAAACTTTTGAAAATCTGAAAAGTTTTACCTATTCAACTTCAATGTTTTGAAATCTAACATTTTTTTTAATTTATTTATTTATACATATATTTTTTATCAAATATAGACCCGTGTCCCCCCCATCCCCCCACCCCTCCAGAGCTCATGCATTCTGCCAAACATGCTATTCATCTCTTTCTCAGTCTTTCTCAATATTCTCCATGAGGAAGTTGACTGTTTTGAGCAGAAGTTCACTGTTTCAGTCAGTTCTTTGATGCAGTCCTTTCTGTTGCTGTTGCTGTTGCTGTTGTTGTCATTGTTGTTTCCAATATGCATCACTCCCAACTGCTTTGGACAAAAGCTCAAGGGGCCATGCACAGGAAATACTTACAACTGGGTAATTGGCATTAGCATCCACAGATGAAGGATACCATTCATCGTTTGTTTTTCTGTGACTGTGTTACTTCACTCAGCATGATGTCCTCTAGCTCCAGCCATTTTCCTGCAAAGCTCATGATGTCATCTTTCTTTACTGCTGCATAGAAACTTCATTGTGTAGATGTACCACATTTTCTCTATCCACTCATCAGTTGAGGGGCATTTGGGTTGGTTCCAGCTCTTTGCTATTGTGAAGAGAGCTGAAATAAACATGACCGTGCATGTATCTCTGCGGTGGGGTGAGTCTTGGGGGTACATGCCCAGGAGTGGTATGGCTGGGTCGGGTGGCAAGTTCATTCCAAGTCTTCCAAGGGTTCTCCACACTGCTTTCCATAGTGGCTGTACGAGTTTCCATTCCCACCAGCAGTGGATGAGTGTTCCCCTTTCCCCACAACCTCTCTAGCACTTGGTATCATTTGTTTTCTTGATCCTAGCCAGTCTTATTGGAATAAGATGATATCTTAAAGTGGTTTTGATTTGCATTTCCTTAATGATTAGTGATGTTGAACACTTCTTAAGGTGTTTTTCAGCCATCTCTAACTCCTCCCTTGTGAAGTCTCTGTTCGAAAGCTAACATTTTTTTTAAATTTCCAGGGTTAGAGCTAGAGAGATGGTTTAGCAGTTAAGAGTGCTCTTTTTGACATTGCCACATGAAATAACAGTGTGATCTACAAAGTTCATGTTTGAGAAGTGTGCAATTGAGTTACAAAAAGGAAATCTCAATATCTCAAGGAAGTTTATGATTTTTGTGCTGGGATATATTTATAGCTGTCCTGGGCCACAGGTTGGATACACATTCATGAAAACTCTTGACATTCCAAAGAAGATATGGTATACATAAAAATGAAAATCCCTTCTTTCTTGGGACATTCCTTGCTATTAATGATGAATTTAGGCACTGAGGAGAAAATCCTTTGAAACATCCTAATCTGCCTACTGAGCCCATTTTTGAATTATAATACCAAATCAGCATGTGCTGCAATGAATCATAACCCATCTTTGCAGACCTTAGATTTAGCCTCCCATCTTTTAGAAGAACTTGCCTAGAGGGATTGTTTGTTCTCTGGCCTAAACTGTGCTCCTATACTATTTGGTCAGAGAAGACTTTCCTGACCAACATTATGAAGGATAGTCTTCACTGTTTCTTCCTTTACCCTCTATAAATTTCTCTATACAGATTATATAGTTGTTTTGCAATATTGTTTTGTCCACTGTTGCTTTCTCCTCTAGAATGTAAACTGTGGAGAGCAGAATATTGGCTGTGGTTGTGTTAAGCCTTTTGCCACAAGAATATTACCTAGCACCCAGTGAGAACTCAAAAAAATTATCAAGAGGATGGATTTCATGAATCTGAATTTTTTTCTAAAATAAACATAAAATTTTAGATTTGAAAGTCTATGTCCTTTCTTCATTAAGTTTTGCTGTGTTTTATAATTTAAAACAGTGACAGTCTCTGACACAAGAAACAACCATCACCAAAAAATGGGATTACTTGTATAAAAGGCAAGATGATGATAAATGAGTAAGAAAAAGACCAGACAAAACAATAATTTCTCCAGATTTCACTTGAAAAGAATAGATCTTTTTGGAATTTTCCTCTAGTGCCAGAACTTATTTTAATGAATGTTCTCATACATGTGTTTTCATACTAAAAAATTATGGATTTATTTACACTTGATTATTTTTCTATCTGTATGCCATATAGAATTAAATACAGGCTCATAATCAACACTTACATCAACTCACAAGTAACTGAATATAAATGATTCTTTTAGAAAAAAGCATTTTGTTGCGTAGACTGGTTGATGGTACATGCCTTTAATCCCAGCCCTCTGGAAGCAGAGGGAGGCATATCTCTGTGATATCAAGGCTAGCCTGGTCTATATAGTGAGTTCCAGGCCTGCTGGCATTACAGGAAGGCTCTATCTCAAACTCCTTCCCCCACGAAAAATTCTAATCTTCATTTATGCTCAGTATACCATGTCTTACACCATGTCTATTTTGTACACACCAATGTCTCAATATGACAAGATATTTTTCATCTTATTTAACAAAATTTGTTAACCTTCTGCTATTTAGTAGGTACTTTGGAAATATATCAGAAAAAGTAATTATAACAATATTTTTATATTTTTTGATACAAAGTCTTACTACGCAACCTTGTCTGGCTAGGAATTTGATATGTAAACCAAGCTGGCCTTGAACTCACAGAGACCTGTTTGTCTTTGCCTCCAATGTGCTGGGATTAAAGGCCTTTGTCACCAGGCCTATTATTCTATTTTATAATATATATTTATTATAACAATATAACATGTATATAATAAGTTCTCTCTACCTGAGGTTCTTCTAAGAGTTTTTCATAAACAATTTTTGGATTGTCACAAAATCCCTATGTATTAGTCACTTTTCTTTTTTTTTAATTTTATTTATATTTGTATGTGTATAAATGTACTGTCTGCATGTAGGTTTGTGCACCCGTGTCCTGCAATGCTGCAGAGGTTAGAAGAAGGAGTCAGATTCCCCTGGAACTGGAGTTAAAGACGGTTCTCAGCTGCCATGTGGATGCTAGGGTACAAACCTTGGATTGAACCTGGGTCCTCTACAAGAGTGGTTGGAGCTCTTAACAGCTAGGCCATCTCTCCTAGTCACTTTTTTATTGCTGTGATAGAACCACCACGACCAAGGGAACTTCTAAAAGGAAGTGTATATTTGAGTTTAGAATTGACAGTTCCAGGGAATTAGAATCCATCATGGCTGGTGGCATGGCAGCAGGAGCTGGAGGAGAAATGCATCTTCAAACAGACACAGGAAGCAGAGAGAGTGACTAGAGACTAGAAAGGTTTTTTTAACTCTCTAAGCCTGCCCCCAGTGTAGGAATGAAACTTTGCCTGGCTTGAGGCAAGAACTTGTAAGACCTGTCCCATAAGACCTCCAAGGAGAGCTATCTGATATCTCTGTGGGCATTCAGTTGCCTCTGTGAGTTATCTATAGCTCTGGAAGGTTTGGAATATTACAATGTTTTCTTGCTTCACCTATCTCTGCAAAGTTCCAGGACTGGATGGCCCCTTCCCTTGAGACATTGAGCAAAATGTCTCACCCTCTAGTCTAGTTTACCTGTTGCACAAACAGGAGCTCTGCAGCTCTCCCCCCATTACAGCCAAGGTGGCTCACCCCTCTCTTCCACCTACCTCCCACTTCCTTGCCCAGAGCACAGTAACTTTTGGTATATAAGCACACTACTGGCATAAATAAAGAGAGACTCTATTCTCCCAGACCTTGTCCTCTGAGTCTGTGTCTATATGTCTTAGTCCTTCCTTGTCTTTCTATTCCATTAGGTATCTTTCTCGTGGTCCCCTCCCTTCTGCTTGTCACAGCTAAGTCAAGAAATTGTCTGCCTGCAGGCAGGGGACAGCCTTGAAGCTTGCAGTCTGTGGAACTGTCAAATCTGGTTCAAGTGAGGGAAGAAGGAGATTAAAGTGATTAAGGAGAGGCCTAGAGATTTACATGTGGATGGCAGCCACGTGAGTGACTAAAAGACTATCAGAAGATTATTAAACTCCTCATCCCAGTGTTGTGCTTCCTCTAGCATGGCCACACCTTCTAAGACCTCATAAAACAGTGCAACCAACTGGGACCAAGTTGTTCAGATACTTGGAGCCTATGGAGGACATTCTCATCCAGACTACCACATTCCACTCCATAGCCCCCCCCATAGGCTCATTAACATATAAGATGCAAAGCACATTTAGTCCCCATAGTTTTTACCATTCTCAATACTATTCAAAAGTCTATGGTCAAAAATCTCTTCTGAGACTCAGGCCAATCTCTTAACTGTAAGCTCCTGTAAAATCAAAAGACAAATTATATATTCCCAACATACAGTGGAACTGAATACACATTCCCATTCCAAAAGGTAGGAAAAGAGGCATAATGAGGAAATACCAGACCAAAACAAGACTGAAAACTGGCAGGCAAACACTTCTGACTCCTGGGACTTTATTTCCAAAGGACTTAGATGGCCTCAGCTCTTCCAGATTTGCATGTAACATACATCTCTTTCTTAGGCTGGTACAACCCCTGTATACAGCTCTCCTTGGCAAATATCTCACAGCTTTGGTATCTTCAATGTCTTCTTGGGGTCTCCATTGCCAACTAGACTTCACTTTCACAGCTTCACAGAATGGCTTATCAGAGCCTTCTTTATGCAGGGACACCCCTGCTGCACTCTGCCTGGCCTCCGTGGCTCTCTGAAACCCCAAAGGAAGAACTGATTTACCTTCACTCTTGAATCTTTCATGCCTCTAAAGTCAGCACCACATGAAAGAAAATTTGGCTGTAAATTTGGAATGGACTTGCCTACTTCAACCACATTCACAGCTTGTCTCTGCCCTGGACTGTTGGAGTAGAAAACCCTTTCAATACTTTCCTTTCAGAAGTTGGAGGTTTAGATGGGTGTGGTCTTACCCTGAAGGTACTTTTTTCATTGTTTATTTATAAATCTCTAGGCCTCTCCTTAATCACTTTAATCTCCTTATCAAAGGGATCCTGCCCTTAGCACAAGCCTTGCCTCCAACACTAATCTTCTTAGTGCACTTTTTCGATCCAAACTGTACATTCTGCATTTCTTTCTGCCCCATGTGCTCTTTTTCACTGTAGATCTGTATAATATTAACCATTAATAGACACATGACCATTTCTACATTAGACTGTCTTAATAAATTAGTCCATTGTTTTTCAACTTAGCCTCAGGCAAGCATTTGGGCTGTGGGGAAACTCCAGCCAGACTCTTTTCCAAAATATCCCAGTTACTGCTTAAGTCCTTATTTTCCTCTGGAACTACATTTTTCTCAGCACTGCTTTTTCCAGGCTCCTACTAGAATGGCTCATTAAGCTCTGCTTACAGCTGTCAACAGCTTTTCTAGCCCAAAGTTCCAAAGTTTTCCACATTTCTCCAAACACCCAGATGGTCAGGTTCTTCAGAGCAAACACTCCACTTTCAGTACCAATTCTTGTATTAGTCACCTTTTTGTTGCTGTGATAGAACCACTGTGTTGTTACAGTACAAGTTTCTACATTCTGAAGGTCAACTGTTGTTATCCTAAAATTCTTAATAAATTTTGAATGAGAAGTCTTTCATTTTAATTTTCTATTGGGTCTTTCAAATTATATAGTAAATCTACTTACATTTAAAGCATGTCATTGGTCTCTGGATAACCTAGTCTCAATCACTATATAATACTACTCTGCCCTTAGTATAGGAATAAATTATTATCTTTCATTCTATGAATACATACATCCCTGCTAGATAGTGTTCTAAATATTGAGGGCACAGTTAAAGTGAACAAACCAGGCTTAATCATGAAACTTTTGTTAGTGAAGTTAAAGAAAATAAACAAATGAATAATGAACAAATAAGATTGTGGAAAATTCTATGAGGAGAATTGAACAGTAGTGAATTTAACATTTCAAGGTAACCAGAAGAGTTTGCCTCATAGGACAAAGAATGACAAATATATGAGGTCAAAAATATGTTACATATCCTGATTTGATAACTGAATGTTCTATACATGTATAAAATTATCTTAATGTACCCCAGAGCTATGCACAATTATTATGTATCTATTTAAAAACCCTAAGGAAGTAGAGATAGAATTAAAAGTAGCAGCTGGCTGTTGTAGCTTAGTCAATTAAATACCATTTAAAAAGAGATCTGTGGAGAGGGTCCAACCCATGAGCAGCTCTAAAGGGAAGAACTTTTACTCCATTCTGACTTTGGTCTTTGCATATGTTCAAATGGAAAGGAGATTCACCAAACGTACAAAGAAATAAAAATCTAAAACTTCCAAGTTGAAGAAATGAATTGTTGTATTCTTGTTCTGTGTTCAGGCTTTGTTTTTTAATTTCATTTTGGTTCCTGGCTCCTTCATTTTGAAATGGAAATGATATACAAAACAGCCTTTAAGGAGGCTTTGTCTCACTGCTGAAGTGCCCAAAGAATGTGTCAGTGATTTATGAGTCTGTAAATTAAACTCGGTTTGGTTAGTAAAATCTGTCTATGATGTTAATTAATTGCAAGGAGAATAAGTTAGAATTGCTTACACAATTGACTCATCAGACTTTGGCTACCATATGTGGCTTGTGAGGCATGCCACCTGGAGTCCTGCAGTATAAAGTCCCTGATCAGAAGGAGACTTGTAGCTAGAATTTCTGAAACGAGGATAATACCAAATACTATTTTACACACTTTTCACAAACAAGGATTCTGATTCCCAATAGAGTGGATGTAGAGAAAAGGAATCCTCATTCACAACTGGTTGGATTGCCAACTGGTCCAGTCACTATGGAAATCAACTAGTTTTTTTTAAAAATTATTTACTCTTTTTATTTTCATGTGTATGAGTGTATTTCCAGCATGTATGTAAGTGCATTCATTTCGTACAATGTCTATGGAGGTCAGAAGAGGGCATTGGACTCCCTGGAACTGGAGTTATAGGCAGTTGTTAGCTGCCATGTGGGTGCTAGAATTCAAATCAAGGTCTTCTGCAAGAAAAGCCAGTGCTCTAAACCACTAAATCATCAATTCTTAAAAAGTTAAAAGTATACCTGACATGTAACCCAACTATACCCCTCCTTGGCATTCACCCAAAGGACCTGATATACAACATCAGAGACACTTCCTCAGTCATGTCCATTGCATCTCTTTTCACAATAGCTAGGTCTGGTGTTTTGAATGGTAATGTTTCCCATAGGTTTCAAGTATTTGGACAATTTGTTCCTAGTTGGTGATGTTGTTTTGAGAGGTCTTAGAATGTGTGGCCTTGCTGGAGGAAGCATGTTACTGGGAGTGTCTGTAGAGAACTCTTAAACCTGGCTGGATTTCCAGTAATATTCTGTTTCCTGTGCCTGCTTGAAGATGTGTTTGCTAAGTTTCTGCTCCTGCTCTGGCTCCCTCAGCATGCCTCCCCTCCATGATGGACTCTAATCCCTCTGGAACCTGGAACCATAAACTCAAACTTTTTCCTATAATTTCTCTTGCTCATGGTATTTTATCACAGAAATGGAAAAGTAATACAGAAAGAAGCTGGTACTGAAAGTGGGCTGTTGGCCATGGAGAACCTGACTATGTGGGTTTTTGGAGGAATATGGAAGAATTTCTAAATTTGGACTACAAAAACTGTTGATTACTATAAGCAGAGCTTAATGGAACTTTCTAGTAGGGAGCTAGAAGAAAGTAGAGCTGAAAACAATATACTTCCAGAGGAAAATAAGGGCTTAAGCAGCCAGTCAAATATTGTGGCAAAGAGTCTAGTTGCTGTTTTCTCACAGCCTGAGTTTTCCTGAGATTAAGTTGAAAAGCAATGGACTAATTTCAAAACAGCCTAAAGTAGAAATGGTAGCATGTCTATTAATGGTGAATATTATGCCAATATACAGTGAAAAAGAAAAACTGCCAAAACACAAAATGTACAGTTTGGATTAAAAAAAGATCTAGGAAAACTAATGCTGGAGGTAAGGCAGATGTTGAAGGAGAGAATCCCTTTGATAAGTAGATTTGCACAGTTAAGGAGAGGCCTAGAGATTTGTACTTAAACAATGATAAGAGTATCTTCAGGGTGAGACCACACCCAGCTAAACTGCCAGTTTATGAAAGGAAAAAGCCTAAGACATGTTCTCATGGAAAAAAAAAAATGGCAAACCACAAAAGCTACAAATGTGGATGAAGCAGGCCAGGATCCATCCAAGGCTCTGATTGTTAGGTTTCCCCAGCACTGAGTGGAGTTAATCTAAATTAACAGAGGCAGACTTTATTAAGGAAGAAAATATATAGTGAAAGGCTGGGAGAGACAGGAAGTGGAGGGCCAAGGGAGAAAGAAAGACACAGAATGCTTCAAGGGAGGCTTGGGGCTTATAGGGGAAGAGAAGAGATGCTGAAGTGTTAAAATCTGGCCAGAACTCCTGAAAAAAGACTCGGGCCAGTGATATCCTTAGAATCAGGTATCAGGCTCCTCTGGTGCCTTGCATGTGCCTTCTCATACCTTCCCAAACTCAGGGTCCTAGCCAGAAGAGAAGAATGAGGACCTCACCATCCTCGCCATCTTAAATTCCGCTCTTGGGGCCTCCAACCTAATACTGGCAGCAGAACTTGGCAGTGTCACTCACGAGTGCTGGCTTTAGAGGCATGAAAGATCCAAGAGTGAAGGAGTCATAGGTTCTTCCTCTTCAGAGTCTGGAGCCCAAGCAGCATGCACCAGAGATGTCCCAGCAAAAAGAAGGCCCTGACAAGCCAAAAGGCCCTGATTGCATAAAGCTGTGAAGGTGAAGCCTGGTTAGAAGTAGAGACCCCAAGAAGGCATTCAAGAAGCCAGAGCTGTGAGACATCTGCCAAAGAGAGCTGCATAGTGGTACCAGCCCAGAAGAGAGATGCATGTTGGATGCCGCACAACTGGAGGGGCTGAGCCATCTAAGCACTTTGGAAGTAGAGTCCCAGAAGTCAGACATAGAGCTACTGGATTTGGTGTTTTCCTTGCTGGGTTTTGGTCTTGTTTTTGTCGATTATTTCCTCACTATGCATCTATTCCTCCCTATTGGAGTGGGAATGTGTATTAGTTCCATGGTTTGTTGGCAAGTTAATAGTTTGTCTTTTGATTTCACAGGGGCTTACAGTAAAGAGATTCCCTTGAGTCTCAGAAGTAACTGTGGACTATGAACTTTTTAAAATTTTTATTATTTTTTTTATGTGTATGAGTGTTCTGTCTGCATGTAGGTTGGAGCACCCATGTGGTGCACTCCAGTGGAACTGGAGTTAAAGACGGTTCTTAGCCACCATGTGGGCACTGGGAATCGAACCTAGGTCCTCTGCAAGAGCAGTTGGTGCTCTTAACCACTGAGCCATCACTCCAGCCCCTGGACTGTGTACTTTTAAATAGTAAGGACTCTGGGGACTAAGGATGATTAAGAGCACTTTGCACTTTATATTGTCATAAGCCCAAGGGGGCCAGAGAGTGGAACATAGAGGCTTGAATGAGAATGTCCTGCATAAGCTCCAAGTTGGGGACATTTTATCTCCTGTTGATTGGCCTGTTTTTGGAGATTTTGGAAGGTGTGGTCTGGTTGGAGGAATCAGTTCACTTGGGGCAAGCTTAGTGAGTTCTTAAGCCTTGCCTGATTTTCAGTCCTGCTTTGTTTCCTGTTCCCGCTTTCAAAATGTGAGCACTGAGCTTCTGCTCCTGCTGTAGTCACCCCACCATGCCTCCTGGCCTTGACAACTCTAATCCCTCTAGGATGTGGAGCAATAAATTCAAATAAACTCTTCTTCCTATAAGTTCCCTTGGTCATGGTGTTTTATCACAGCAACAGAGAAGTAACTAATACACTAGGAAATGGAAGCAACCTATATGTCTTCAACTGATGACCAGACAATAAAAATATGGTGCATATACACAATGGAGTTTTATTCAACTGTTAAGAAAAATGAAATCATGAGATTTTCGGGAAAATGGATGGAATTGGAAAACATACTGAGTGAGGTAACCCTATTCAAAATAGGAATCTAGTGAAAGTATCACCAGCAGAATGCTGAGCTCCTCTGAAATGCAGACTACATGCCAACCAACAGCCCTACCTATGTCACAACCAGATGCTGATTCCATCTCCAAACCCATCCTCACGTGTGCCCTTCGACCAGGGAAAAGAGCACAGGACTCTTGTTTAATACTGACACTTGAAGGGCTGGAGAGATGGCTCAGCAGTTAAGAGCACTGATTGCTCTTGCAGAGGACCTGGGTTCGATTCCCAGCACCCAAATTGCAGCTAAGAACCATCTTTAAGCTGGGTGTGGTGGTACGCATCTTTAATCCTAGCACTCAGGAGGTAGAGGCAGGCAGATCTCTGTGAGTTCAAAGCCAGCCTGGTGTACAGAGTGAGTTCCAGGCCAGCTGGAACTACTGGGAAACCCTGTCTCAAAAAAAAAAAAATACTGACACCTGAACTTTGAAAATTAATGCTAGAGCCTATCAACAAGTAATTTTAGACTTTCTTACATTCCCGAGTGTCCTAAGATTCAGCAGAGCTTTATAATCCTTTTAAGTTGTAGATTATACATTCTGTGTATTTACATTGTTACACTTTACAAAACTAAATATATTAATAATTACTAATGAAATTTGTTCAATTGATAATGGTTCTATTAACATTTAAAATCTACTTTCTTCTAATGGTAATCAAATATTTATAACAATAATTTTTCTTTTTTAATATTTTATTTATTATTTTTATTTTTTATGTGTATACCTAAATGTAGTGCACTCATGTTGTGCAATGCCCAGATCCGATCCCCTGGAACTGGAGCTGCAGACAGATTGTTAGCCACCATGTGGGCACTGGAAAATAAACCTGGTACTTCTGCTAGAGCAGCCAGTGTTCTTAACCACTAAGTCATCTCCCCAGCCCCAATAAGAATCTGTTTTCATTTATCAAGCACCACATTCCTACAAATGAAGAAACAGTCCCTGAAAACATGAACAGGAAGCAGTCAGAAGTAGGAAAAGTCTTGGTCTCATAGGGAGTTTGAGAAAGTTATACTTTGGCACTTCCAATGGCAGCTCGTTTCATGGCAATTTCTGATCCTTTTGAAAATTTATTGTCTCTTTCTGACTCAAAATAAAAAGAATCCCCTTCCTTCTTTCCTTCTTTCCTTCCTTTCTTCCTTCCTTTCTTCCTTCCTTCTTTCCTCTCTCCTCCCTCGCATGCATCTTCCCTCCCATTCTTTGTTTCTTTGTTTTCTCTTTCTTTCTTTCTTTCTTTCTTTCTTTCTTTCTTTCTTTCTTTCTTTCTTTCTTTCTTTCTTTCTTTCTTTCTTTCTCTCTCTTTCTTTTTCCTGCTTTGTATCTTCAGTTCTATCCTTTTTCTATGTATGTGTACATATTTATATGTATGGATGGATATTTGCATATGTGTGGGCACACATCAATGTGTGATGCAGGTGCTCTTGTCCATATGTGTACATGTGTGTGCAGGTCCAAAGCTGATGTGGATGGATGTCTTCCTTACACAGCTTGCTACATATTTAGTGCGGCAGGGTGTTTATCAATGAATATGGTGTTCTCCAATTCCAGTTAGTCCAGTTTACCTTTGTCCACTGAGCTATCTCCCCTTCCTCCCTTATTTTAAGCTTTACGAATGTGAGTATCCTCACATGCCGAGTCTACAGTACCACTGAACTGCACCACCAACCTTGGGCGCTGTATTTATAATAATGGTTATTCATGTATGGGAAATCATTTTATCAAACTCAGTTACTTTCTAATGAAAGCAAAGTAAATCTTTGACTATGGAGAGAGGATTAAATGAAACATATTCCACAATTTAGGGGCAAGGGAGACAGACATAATTTTCTAGTCAGAATTTGTAAACGTTCCAGATTCCAGAGAGACCTATTAGCAACAGGTGCTGGCTTTGGGCACAAGAGAAGGGGAGGGAGTGGTGTCTAGGAGGAAACCAGCTCAGCTTCCATCCCAGGAGATGCTACTATATTTCTTTTCTTCTATATTAGGATTCATTCAGAAAATTTTAAATTGCTAATCTCAGAACTAGTATGCAGCCCTTTTCTTAACCAAAAATTGTCTTAATGTGAGGACAAGAAATGAAGTTTAAACTAATTCAGTTTATACAGGGACAAGAAATAAGAGACAGAAAGAAGAGAGGGAGAGAAAAGGAGATAGGGAGAGTGTAAGGGAGGAGAGGGAAGTAGGGGGTGGAAGCACAGAAAATTCACTGGCAAAAAGATGAAAACCTTTTCTAATAGAATCCTGAAGAGATTATCAGCAGACATACTGTAGGAAAGGCAAAAGTTAGGACTGCTTAAACCCCACAGCTCCTGAACTCCCAGAGTTATTTGCCTTCAATGCAGAAATCCAATCTAAACTCCCTACAATTTGGCTGTGAGGCTTTTGCTTTGGTTTGGAATTTTGTGTTTGTTTTTATTTTTTGTGTGTTTTGTCATTTTGTTTTGTTTTTGACACAAGGTCTCACTCTATAGCCAAAGCCAAAGCTGCTGGTGAACTCCTCTCTATGTACCCAAGCTGGCCTTGAACTCTTGATCCTACTGTTTCCACCTTCCAAAGGAAGGTGAGCTTTAGTTGGACCTTTTTAGGATGAATTCAGACTTCGAATTTGAATGTTTACTAAAGAATGTGGAGCCATCTCAGAATATCTTTAGGTTCTTTTATGTAAAATTGACATCATTTGTTCTTTAATTTTACCACTTACTAATACATTAATTTCATCATAGGAAAATTTATAATAGATCCGTTTTAGATATTATTACTTTCACAATGATTATTAAAGAGATGGTCGAGACAACCTAAATTCATAGTACCACTCCTTTAAAGCCCAATTATTTTCATCAGCTCTGTTGTGACTTTTTCTCCTGTTTCTTAAACTCTCTCCATTTTTATCTAGCAAGAGCTTAATAACCCAATGATTAATAAGAATCCTTTTGGAATAAAAGAACTTGAAATATGCTGTTATATTCCATTATGCAAAGCATACTATAACACACTTGAGATAGAAATGTCACTGCCCATTAACTCTAGCTTGGGGCTATTTATGAGAACTTGCTGAGCACTATAGATTGGATTTCAGCGTCATAAAGCTACTCTCTGTGAACACAGGCACACACATGCACATGTACTGGATCTGATTTAACTGCTCTTACTGGCCTGTGACATGTTTTTGCTGGTGTAATACTAGATCAGAAGCAGTCTCATATCCATGCTGGATAAAGAATCCATTACTGACTGGGTAACACTTGATATTATACAACCTGCCTGGCAGATTCATATGGTAGACAGCTTTTCGGAAACTCCCTTGAAATCCACAGTAAAATCTGATCTCAGAAAATGGATTTCTCCTATGTCTTCGCAAAACTTCAGGTAAATAAAATGCAGTTTCATGGGTTGCTGAGTTGAAGGTACTCGGGTTTTGAGTAACAGACAAATCCTGTCTCTTCCAAGGAAGTTTTTATTAGAATTACATTCACTTTGTTAGGTTGAAGAGATTTTTATAATTGGTAATTTATGATAATTTTATTATATATCTTTAGAATAATCAAACTATTTCCATTTATTTGCAAATAATAAATCTCTGTAGTATTAACTAATTTCATTAATGCCATTTATTTTTTCATTAGTGCCATTTATCAAATGATATATATTTGACATTAAAGAAATGGCTCTTGTGTTTTCTTCTTGTTATTCTTATCGGTTAAATAATTGAAGTGACTGTCTAATGGGTTGCCTACTCACACCTTTCCATCATCTCCAACCGTGCTTCCAAATATCCAGCAGAATGATCCTTCTTGATCAAGCAAACAGTTGATCCTGGTCATCTCTCAAATGTCACATGGGTTGCCAATGTCTAAGTAATAAATTACAGATTTATTAGCATCATATTCTGTGTTTTTAAGTTATGACCCTTGTCCTTTATCTACATATCCTCTGTGTTTAATTCAAATTTCCCACTAACAGCTACTTCGAAATGATCAGTACTGTCTGGAAATGAACTTTAACACCTCCATACTTGCCTTGATGCTATTTTTATTACATATATATATATATATATATATATATATATAATCTTCATTAAGGTTCTAATATTTTTTATTTATTTCTGTATGTGTATGAATGTACTGTCTGCATGCATGTTTGTGCACCCATGTCGTGCAACGCCGCGGAGCTCAGAAGAGGGTGTCGGATTCCCCTGGAACTGGAGTTCTTCTGGAATTGGAGCCTCAGACGGTTCTCGGCCGCCATGTGGGTGCTGGGGATCGAACCCGGGTCCTCTGTAAGAGCGGTCAGCGCTCTTAACCAGCCTGGTTCTAATATTTGATAAAATTCTAATATTTTGATAAAATTCTAATATTTTGATAAAATTTTAACAGCCGGGGCTGGAGAGATGGCCTAGCGGTTAAGAGCGCCGACCGCTCTTACAGAGGACCCAGGTTCCATCCCCAGCACCTACATGGGCTCTAATTCCAGGAGAACTCCAGTTCCAGGGGAATCCCACACACTCTTCTGACCTCCGCGGCATTGCACGACACAGGTGCACAAACCTGCATGCAGACAGTACATTCATACGCATACAGAAATAAATAAAATTTTAAAAAAATTTTAACAGCCATGCACATCTAGAACATTTAGTAAATAATATTTATTTCCCTACTAGGCTATAATTCTACTTCTAATACAAATGAAGTTTCCCAAGTGGATTTGAATTTAAATATGGACTTTCTTAACTTTTTTTTTTTTTTTTTTTTTTTGAGACAGAGTCTCTCTTTAGTCCCACCTGGCCTAGAGCTCACTATGTAGACCACGTGGGCCTTGAACTCACAGAGATCTGCCTAGCTCTGCCTCCCAAGTGCTAGGATTAAAGACATGCACCACCACACCCGGCAGACTTTCTTATTTTATCACGTTTCGTTTTATTTTGTGTCCATAAAAAAATTGTTCAATTGCCACACATTCCTCCTCTAAACTAAGAATTCCTTAGCAGACACATTAATAAACTTATCATATAAAGTAATAAACAACAGTTGACATGTGTTAGTTACATGTTCACATGATTATTTACCTGTTTGAGGATAGGAAATGTTCTTTTACCTTTGCTTGCTCTGAGTCATCATCACACAATACACTTCCTGAAACTTTATAGACACCTAGCACATGTTTTCTAGATAAACTGATTGAATGGACAGAGACATTTCTACATTCAGAATGTAATAATAGACATTAAAACTAATATACTATGAGCATTCCATTCATTTACATGGAAAAATAATCAGCAAAAAATTTATGGAACCACTTTCTTGTTTGACACACACTAGTGATTATGGACATGATAAAATATAGGATCCATAGGCACATGACATAAATGAGTTATGTGACAGTATCCATATTCAGGAAACTCTCCTCAGTCAACGCTTCAAGATTCAGAACTTTTATGACACTCTTCTTTCTACCTTCAAATATTTTCTGTTTTCCAATGGCTGCTTTTGTTGATAGGACCTAGAACAAGTCCTTCATGTGAAAGAGAAATAAGCTGTTTTTAGGTAGTTAACATGCAAACACATATTTTGGTTGTTCAGGGAAGTATTGAAATTGTGTTGATAGAGGAAGCTTCTAGATACAGTGTAATTACCAGCTGAAAACGTTTTCTTTGGGAATAAATGCTTACACTGTTTGTCTAGGCTGGATGTCTCTGGAGTCTTTCTTGCTGGGAAAGACAAACATTTCCCTGTACTTTTAAAATCTTAGCAAAGTGACTGTTCAGCATTCTGCAGCACTCTTTAGGGAATTATGGCATGGGCCTCAAGATGCCCTATATAATTTAGGGTAATATATTAACTGAAACAAGCAAAATGAAAACTGAAAAGAAGTTTAACCTCTAAAGCCCAAGTAAATATTTAAACTGATTTTTAAATCCAAAGGTGGTTCTTTTAAAAATTTATATGCAAGACTTGTCAATACAAAGTAGCACTGTTCTGAAAGAGCCAGCCAACTCATGATAGGTTGAGAAGTGGGTTGGAAGTCTCCCTGATCTGGAGCCAGACTTTCCAAATTCTTGTTACATTTCTTACTTTGTCAACATTGTCATGGCTTCTTAGAATACCTTCATCACAGATTCTATGTTACCTTTCCATTCCTCATTTATTTCTTTACAGGGAAAAGAGAACAAAAGGCACCCTTTATGATGGGGGTTCAGTGGGGGGAAGTTAGATCATTGGGTCATTCCTTATAAATGGAGATGAGGATTCCTGCCTTTTGCTCTCTTTGCCTCTGGCCACCATCTCATGAGTGTTTTCCTCCCTAGCATGCTCCCATCATGAGGATCTGCTTCACTATAGGCCCCAAGAGAACCAGAAGATGTCACCTGAAGCCTCTGAAATCATGAGCCAAAATAAGCCTTTGTTCATTATGTGCTACTTATCTCAAGTATTTTGTCACAGTCACAGAAGATTACTCAACACAAGCACTATTTTAGTCTAGGGACAGTATCTCCTTCAATTTCAAATTTCCCAACATATTGATTACACATATTGGAGTTGAGTTTAATTAAAGAAGGTAAAAGTAGAAGAAATATTATACAGCTATATCCTAACCAGAAAATTTCTACTTTGTATTAAAAGCTAAGGTTAAATGTTAGTATCTGAGAGCTGGGTGTGGTGGCGCACACTTTCAATACTAGCACTTTGGGAAGCAGGGGCAGGAGGATCTCTGTGAGTTCAAGGCCTGCCTGGTCTACAGAAAGAGTTCCAGGCCAGCTAGGGACACTGGGAGACCCTGTCTCAAAAAGACCAAAAAAAAAAGTCTTTAAGCCGGGCTTGGTGGCATGCACACACCTTTGATCCCAGCACCCAGGAGGCAGAGGCAGGTGGATCGCTGTGATTTCAAGGCCAGCCTAGTCTACAGAGTGAGTACCAGGCCTGCTGGGCTATAAGGAGACCCTGTCTCAAAAAACAACAAAAAAAAAAAAAAAAAAAAAAAAAAAAAACAAAAAGGAAAAAAAAAAAAAACACGAAAAAAAAAAAAAAAAAAAAAAAAAAAAAAAAAAAGAAAAGAAAGAAAGAGAATGTCCCCATATTCTTCAAGTATTTGGACATTTTGTCCCCACTTGGTTGCTCTGGTTGGGGAAGTTTTAGGGGGTGTGGCCTTGCTATAGGAAGCATTCACTGGGGTGGGTTTTGAGAGATCTTAAGCCTTGTTGGATTCCTAGCTGTTCTCTGCTTCCTGTGTCTGCTTCAAGATGTGATCTCATATTTCTGCTCCAGCCATTTTTGCACCATGCCTTCCCCAGCACTGTGGACTCTTACCTCTGGAAACCTAAGCTCAAATAAACTACTCCGTCTGTTAAAATCAAAAACCTGTTCACACTGTCTTGACCAAGCCACTTAGCTTCTTCTAGCCTAAGTTTCCTTATATGTGCAATGATATACATGTATACACTGATGAGACATGTTCTGAAAAATTGATTCATACTGAAAGCTAGGCTAGGTCCAAATTGAACCACTTTACAGAATTCTTGTCTCTCCTGAAACACTCTTATCAGCTCTCAGAGGTGAATATTCCTTCCTGCTTCATGTTGCTCTTTGGAGACCAAGGCCTTCCCTATGGGCAGCAGCCGCTGCACACTGCCCTCTGCCATCCCAGCATATGTCCTTGGTTATTTTTATTCAGGAGCTTCTCTCTGGGTGTCTAGTGTGTGAATTATGTGTCCTCTTTCCTGTTTCCTGCCAGAATGTTCACTTCTCAACTGTGGGCTATTTTTCATCAGCAGAGATATGCAGTCATCCTGTGCATTGATAATTCTCACACAGTACCAAACAAATCAGTATCTATGTCAGTATGTTTAAAGATATTCCCACTTTTCAACTAATCTAGCATTAAAATTCAGATGTTCACAGAAAGACAACTGAGATAGGTTGTTTAGTCTCTGGTCTTCTCAATAGCGTATAACAAAATAAAAATAAAAAGGGTAGAACAATTATTAATTTTCAATTTTTAATATGGAAGAAAAGACATTTACAAAAATATTTTATCTCATGAAATTTATATGTCTAAACACTGTCAGAGATTTTGAAAGCACTAATGAAGACAATTTTATGGTAAATCATTTAAATGAAATTGTTATTTTTCCATTATTTTTGTCAAGAATACATGTATTTAAAGTTAGTGAAATTTATAACAACAGAATAAAAGACATAAAGCAAAATTAATGTTCACCTTATGTAATATCAAATATTAATATTTTTAAAACTATTGTAATGGGTATATCTCAAGTTAAAAATATACATCTGGAAAGTTATAAAAAGGTTTATTTTTTAAGGAGCTAAAGTTTAATAACTGAATTAAACTGATTTTTATCTAAAATCCATTTCATTGCAGCAATTCATAATACAAATGCCAGGTGTAGACTGAATGTTGAATAAAACTCAGATTCAGTTGAAATGCATTGAGATGGAGAGACATGAATGTCCTTGGCACAACATAGAGAAAACAGTCCAGTGTGTAGGAAAACAGGCACATTTATAAAGTTTACGATGTGCCATAAGTCCTCATTACTTGCTTTTTCTGAAAAGACTCAAAGGACACTGAACAACTGCATAATTGGAGGGGTTTCAATAGCTTCGAAATATGGGGATATCGTCTATAAGCCATTATTAAATTTGCCTTTCCGTGAAGATAATGCAACATCTACTTGCCAGAAGTTAACTGGGCACATTCAGTGTTACATTCATTGGGGTGAAGGCAAATGAACGCCTGCCTCTCCCAAGTTCCTTTTGGTCAGTATTTTATCACAGCAACATAGAAGCATACTAGGACACCAATGCATATATGCATTTTCTCATTTATATTTGGGCATAATTCTCAGCTGACTTGGGTACATTTTATATGTATATGAGTATTCACATATGACCCATGAGTGTTTGCTGTTATAATAATTATTGTCATATCCTTCTTGTTAAGTTTTGCTTAACAGCTTTGTCCAAAATTATTTGCCTTAATGTTGTAAATATTATAATATAGGTTTTAACACTATTACAAAATACCCGAGGTAAAGAACTTAAGGGTGGGAAGATTTATTTTGGTTCGCAGTTTCAAAGGCTTCTGGCCCTGATGTGCTGGCTCTATGGATTTGGGCCTGATAAGAGGAAGGTCACCATGGTAGGAGGACTGATGGGGCTGAGCTGCTCTTATAATGCAACCAGGAAGCAGAGAGAGAAGTGGGGGGACCAGGGATAAGATGTCATCACTTTCAGTGACCTCAATTTTCAACTAGCCTTACCTCCTATTACATATCCCATTCCACTATGAAGTCAGCACTGGATTATATTAATCCACAGATTAGTTTAGAATTTTCATGGATTAATCACCTCTCAAGAGCCCATCAGCTGGCAATCAAATGAACACATAAGCTTTGGGTGGACATTTTACATTCAACCGGAAATAAATTATTCAAATCACAAGTATATGTTTTAAAATATGACAAATTCATTACAAAACAAGTTAACATAATAATATCAATAAATTGTTGGCATGACAATTTTGGTAAGACAGTTAGCTAGTGCTGTCTGTTAATACTTCTGAAAGTGTCATGTAATTATAACAATTGGAAGGTCTTCTACATTTTTGTAAAAATTTAGAAGAAACTATTCACATGGTGTTTAATCCTGCTACATAAATCAATAGCCCATTTCTCCATATCTGTGAATTATTTTACTGTTGCTCATTAATACTTTGTCATCGGTTCCTTCATATTGCTTTTCATGGGGCTTTTACAAGTTTGCTGTAAATTATTGAGAACTTTTCCAACATATTTTCTAACAGGGCATTTCAGGCTGCTTCCTCCAAAATCAGATCCTGAGACAAGGATTTTTGCAAATAGTTTATTGAGGTGATGCTCCCAGAGAAAACAAAAAAAGAGTGTGGCAAAGGGAAGTAAGGAATTAAGGTTAAGGAAGTAGTCAGTCTTGGAATGAGCCCTGCACATAAGAACACAGACCTGATTCCACATAGAACAGCAGAGTAAGCCCAGAAAACAAGGCATTTCATACCTCAGCGCCTGGAGTTAAGTGGAGGAAACATGAAATCCCAGGCATTTGCAGATGTTTATTCAGAGAAGGTAGGTGCCATGAAATGAGGACAGTTAAATAACACAAATACCAGCAATTCTGGCAATTATGTACAAAAGCACACCGAAGCTCTGGCATGTGAGAACAGTAAAAAGTTAAAATGAAACTTTAAAGAGGATTTGAGGTGCTCTTGGCAGAACACCAGCATTGTTTACTTTATTCCTAACCTCATACTTCACAAATCCACTTTCATCATATATCAAGTTGACTGTGTCCTGTTACTTATTACCAAAATTAATGACTGGTTATGATTCTTATGAAGGAAAACAACACAGAAAATATCCAAACCTGGAACAGAAGCTGCAAGTGGAATTACTCCTTGGTGTAATTCATTATCACATGATGTGAATCACCACAATCGAGGATTAAACAGAGGCCTGAAGAGGCCAGAGGCATCAAATCCTCCTGGATCTGGAATTAGACAGTTGTAGGCACTGGGGACTGAATTCAGGTCCTCTGCAAGGGCACTCTGCACATTTTAGCTGCTGAGTTATCTCCCCCACCCTAATGACTTTTATTAGGATGACTCAAATCATCAACTTGAACCCCAGCTAGAAGATTTTCCTGTTATATAGATCAAATAATTCTTTACTAAGCTGTGCATTTACTTAATTTTTATGGACCTGAGATTAATTAGCCTAAGTAAAGATCCCTGGGTCAAACCCTTCACCCCAATAAATGTAACACTGAATGTGCCCAGTTAACTTCTGGCAAGTAAATGTTGCATTATCTTCACGGAAAGGCAAATTTAATAATGGCTTATAGACGATATCCCCATATTTCGAAGCTATTGAAACCCCTCCAATTATGCAGTTGTTCAGTGTCCTTTGAGTCTTTTCAGAAAAAGCAAGTAATGAGGACTTATGGCACATCGTAAACTTTATAAATGTGCCTGTTTTCCTACACACTGGACTGTTTTCTCTATGTTGTGCCAAGGACATTCATGTCTCTCCATCTCAATGCATTTCAACTGAATCTGAGTTTTATTCAACTAACCAGGTAAAATGTTAAATTCCTTCAACCTAAAAAAGCAGCACATGAAATTCGAGCTCTCTGGGAGGTTCAATTGTATCACTATATTCTGTCTTATCAATTTGGCCGCATTTCAAAATTCATTTTGGAGTACAGACTATGCCCTATTGTACATCTATCTTTCCAGAACTGACTGATAATCGACAATAATTATTAGATATTTAGTGTGAATCTTCAGAAGGCAGTTTCACCAGGAAATGGTGCTAAAGTTCTTCTTTTAAAAAGGCTGATCTGGGGCTGGAGAGATGGCCTAGCGGTTAAGAGCACCGACCACTCTTACAGAGGACTCAGGTTCGATCCCCAGCACCCACATGGCGGCTAAGAACCGTCTGAAACTCCAATTCCAGGAGAATTCCAGTTCCAGGGGAATCCGAGACCCTCTTCTGACCTCCGCGGCATTGCACGACATGGGTGCACAGACCTGTATGCAGACAGTACATTGATACACATGCAGAAATAAATAAAAATTAAAAAAAATTTTTTTTAAAGGCTGATCTGCTCAATCCTGGGGAAGACTAATTGCATTAGCAAAGAAGATACAAAATGACTCAGTTCATGGGTACAATGAACTAGTCCTTTGTTGTTAAGGTTCCACTCCTTTTTTTAAATTTTATTTATTTAATTATGTGTATGAATGTACTGTCTGCATGTAGGTCTGTGCACCCGTGTCGTGCAATGCCGCGGAGGTCAGAAGAGGATGCGGATTCCCCTGGAACTGGAGTTCTCCTGGTATTGGAGTTACAGACGGTCCTCAGCCACCATGTGGGTGCTGGGGATCGAACCCGGGTCCTCTGCAAGAGCAGTCGGTGCTCTTAACCGCTAGGCCATCTCTCCAGCCCCAAGGTTCCACTCCTAATGCATGGTCTGCTTTGTATATAAGGCAGTTGATGAGACTGTGAATTTACCTTCTGCAATCCATATAATTACATATTGCTTATGATGTTCTAGACATGTCATCATAGACTTTCAAGAAATGATTAGTTATTTTAGATTTATCATAGAAACTTTCTGGTTCTTCAAATGTCACCTGATCATGTACCTCAGTAGTTTAAAGTATGAAGATTTGAGATATCACTTTCTTTCTGACATGCTTCATTGAAGCCACCTCAGTTATTTTTTTCATCCTTGGAAGTCACTCAATCTTGGAAATACTTTCTTCGCTAAACACTTTATCACATTTGACTTTGGCTGTAGATGAGTGCTAATCACATGCTTTACATGTCATACCATGAGCAAATGGACCCGGTTTCCATTCGGAAAGGATCTCATCATTATATTCAAGGCATCTCTAAAGATAAATCTGCATCAGTCCTTAAAGATAATGCAAATGTCTGAAAGGGCAAATATATACAGGATAAAATGTGTTTCGTGTAAGTGATTAATATAAGAATATAAAAATAATTTCTACAGTCCACAAAAGGACAAACAATGCAAGAGAAAACAAGGAAGAGGATATAAACTGCTAGTTGCACACAAGAAAATGGCCAGTAGGACATGATAGTCTGACTGAATATTTAGTCCTTAAGTAATGGTTCTTGGGGCTGGAGAGATAGCCTAGCGGTTAAGAGTGCCGACTGCTCTTGCAGAGGACCTGGGTTCGATCCCCAGCACCCACATGGCGGCTGAGAACCATCTGTAACTCCAATTCCAGGAGAACTCCAGCTCCAGGGGAATCCAACACTCTCTTCTGACCTCCACGGCATTGCACGACAGGAGTGCACAAACCTACATGTAGACAGTACATTCATACACATACAAAATAAATAAATAATTTTAAAAAGTAATGGTTTTTTATTGCTGCTTTTTTTGTCTTAATATATAATTTGATTATGTTAATAGGTTAATAATGTTTATTCTGGTTAATATCTGTTATCTTTCCTTTTTGTCATTTTTAATTTCTATATTTTTTTATTATTTTTATTTCTTGTGTATAAGTGTACTGCCTACAGTAGGTAAGTGCATCCATGTTGTGCAATGCCCAAGGATCAAAAGAGGACAGCAGATCACCTGGAACTGGAGCTGCAGATGGTTGTTAGCTGCCATGTGGGTGCTGGATGTCAAATCCAGATCTTCTACAAGCAGCAGTCAGTGCTCTCTTAACCACTGAACCACTTCTCCAAGCCCCCTTTTGTCATCTTTTTTTATCTCTAAGTTGGTGATCTTAAATGGGATAGAGCTAACATTTTTTTCAGTATAATCTCTTAGTTATTTTGGCTTGTGATAATGATCCATTTATATATTGTGATTATTCCGCACGGTCTAGTCTCTGTGATTATTGGTATATTTGGAGCTTTTTGCCATCTTATTCTCTGCTTGCCGTTTTGTATTTGTCCAGAGTTATGATTGCCTCTGTGCTCAGTCTAAAGGGGAAAATGAGGCCATGTAAGATTTTTTTTATTTTATTTCTTCCTCCTCTTTCAGATTTTATGTAATTTTGATTTTACACACTTATCCTGAAAATTGTTTAATATTGAAATTACAAGTTAGAATTTCCAACAACAAAATAGACCTTCCAGCTCTGTCTATGATCTTTCTCTTGTGCTTTGCTCTCTGCTGCTCTTCAGGATTTCCTATCTCTCTAGTTTACTTATTCCAAAACATGGACATCGTTGTGTGCTAATTATAAGCATGACTCCATCCTCTTGTTTATGTTTACTTGCTCACATGCAAAGTCTCTTTTTCTCCATTTACTCTTATATTTCATACCCTGTCTAGGAAATTATTCTTTCCATCTTTTCCAAGTTCCTTAAATGAATACGAGATGTCTGTGGTCATATTTTTTTTCTTTGATAATTTCTTCTCTTTCTATGCTTTTATTGATGCTTTGTATATTTCAGACATCATTTCTCAGTTCAATTTAGACATATTCCCTTTTCCCTTCCCCCCCACCCCACCCCAGATCATGCACTCTGACATAACTATCCTCCATCTTTCTCTCAGTCTTTTTTTATGTTTTATTCTTGTTTTGAATGCCAGATTAGTTTTCACTCATTAGATTGAAGATATTCCCCTACTTGCTTTTCAGCTTCTATTGTTCAGATGCTGGCTGTTGATTTTATTCAAGCATAAGTTCATTTCCAGTGGGTTATAGAGAACATAAAAAGGACATGAAGTTGAGAGGGGGAGGTGGAGAGATATCTAGGAGGAGCTGGAGATGGGGGTTAATAAGTCTACACTGCAGAATGAAACCCTGCTCATAAAATACATAACTAACTAATTGAGTGAATAAAATAATCTGGATTCTTGGGTCCTATTTGGCATTATCATAGATTGTTTATTCCTTTTAAAGAATTATATTTTTATACTTGCATAAAATTTTTGCAGCTTTTGATAAACTAAAATTAATACTTTGACTATCTGTAGTTCTTAACGTTTCATTTCCATAATAATCTCATTTTTGTGATCTGCATTTGAATTAATCTCTTACTTGAATGGTGAATGGTTTCCTGAGGGTTTGCATGTGAGAAAAGGGCCCTCCTGTTGTCAGTGCATATGACCAAATATTTGGCTGAGTAGAGGACTTTTCCGTGGTTAACATATTTTTCTCAAAAACAAAACAAAACAAAAAACCTATTTCCCCTAGATACTTAGTCATGGAGGAATAATTATGTTGTCAACATTTAAATAATTATAGTTATTAAATTAAAGTATTAGGAAAGGCATCCAGTTGTCCCTTGGGTAAATAAGGACGGTAGTAGAACCTTACATGCTTCAGACAAGATCTTTCCCTTGCTTGCATTTCTTCCAAGTTATCTGTGAAAGAAGCAAGCCCACTGCAGAGAGAAGGCAGGGGTGCACCAAGGCTCTCCCACATCAGCCAGCCACATTGTCCCTTCTCTGCTTGGCTTGGACTGTCCCTGCCGGCAGCTAATCTCAAAACCCTCTAATATTCTTATTTTGGGTCTTTTTGTTTTTTTGAGACAGGATCTCCCTGTAGCCCCAGCTGTCCTGGAACTCACTCTGTAGACCAGGCTGGCCTTGAACTCACAAAGAGTTCAAAACCCTCTAATTTTACTAGTGGAGCACAAAACTGTATGTTCCAAAGCAATCCAACTGGTGTGGCCTCCTAATGACTGCAAGTGTCCTTGCCTTCCATAAGGAAAGTTATTCTGTCCTTCACCACAGACTTACAAATTCAGGGGAATTTCTGAATCTCAACATTGTGCTTCATGAGAAAAGTTGTGTGGTCCGGCTCTAAAGTCTCGGTATCACCAGCACTAAATAAACACCTCTTAGCATAAGAGCTGCTTTTATAGATCCATTCCACACTTGCCGCATGGCTCTGTGGGAATCGCTGAAGCAACCTATGACTTTCAAGTTCCTCTCCCTTTGTAGAGGATATTAAACAAAGCTCTCATAGGAAAGCTATAAATGTATTCACTTTAAGATAACATGTGGTTCTGGAGGGCCCGCACTCCTACAGTGCTTCCCACATAGCAAGCTATCTTAGACTTCTACTTTCCAGGCATCACGTGCTCTTTACTTCATTCAACACCAGGACATTTCCTTCCAGAACGTTCCCAGATACTCTGGCAATCTTCATTAAGCCGTTGCGTTCCTAAGAACCTAAGTCCAAATTGTTCTTACCATCCACCAAAGCACCATCTATCCTATTTGCTTTTAATGAAACTTTAGTAATTCTCAGTGACCTGGAATTGCTTATGGGTGACTGAAGTCTTATAAAGTGACAAGAAAATTATTTGCAAAGTTCTTTATCAAATATAACCTGGTGTAAGGGGGAAGATTCTTATGTTTTCCTATTTTTTTTTTAATTTGGGGGGGGGGATTCACATGCCAAGCCTGTGATCATCAAGTCTAACATTGTATTGTATAGAATAGGAACCATCTTAGTTTTAACCAATGAAATTTTATTATCAGATAACTTGAATAAGGCCTAATAATTTGCCCTATCGGACCGAGATGGCTCGGCAGGTAAAGATGCTTGCTGCCCCCCCCCCCCCCCCCCCCGTTGACTCTGGAAGGTAGAAGGAGAGAAACAACTACTAGAAGTTGAGCTCTGACTACCAGAAAATGCAAAGCAAACTCCTAATTGCAAGCAAGTTACATAGAAGCTGGGTGTGGTGGTCCAATTCTGTCATCCCAGTACTAAAGGTAGGGACCCTAAGTTTGTGCCAGCCACAATACATAGCTAGACTGGGTAACCAAGCAAAGTCAAAGGAAAAACCCATAAGTGTAGATTTTCTCACCAAAGAGCTGCACAAAAGAGCCGGAGAGGCCAAAAAATGCTGTTTATCTTTCATGCATTTAAGTTAGCAGTGTGTCTACAAGATTTTCTAGTCAGTCGGAATTTATTATGAAAATAACTGTTTTTGCCGGGCGTGGTGCACGCCTTTAATTCCTAGCACTTGGGAGGCAGAGCAGGCGGATCTTGTGAGTTCAAGGCCAGGCCGGTCTACAATTGGGGTTCCCAGACAGCTGGGGTTACAGGGAGACCCTATCTCGAAAAGACAAAAAAAAAAAAAAATTTTTTTTTTTTTTTTCATTCTAAGTCAGGAAACTAGTATAAAATCTAGGAAGGATAAAATCTTTAAGAAATTCTCTCTAAGGGGCTGGAGAAATTTCTTGGAGGTTAAGCGCACTGGCTGTTCTTACAAAAGATCCTAATAGGAATCGAATCCTAGCACCCACGGGGCAGCTAACAACAGTCCCTAATTCCAGTTCCAGGGGATCTGAGGACCTCTTCTGACCTCTGTGAGCATTACATGACACAGGTGCACTTACACACATGCAGGCAATCCACATAAAATAAAAATAATAAATAAAATATAAAAAATAAACTCTCTCCAAATATTTTCTTTACTTTCAAGAGTATAAATTGACAATTTGTAATTTGAATCTGGCCAAATGATTTAACCCTCTTTATAAACAGTTTGTTTTGTTTTCTTAGACATAGTCTATCTTCTTGAATCTTAGCGTGATTTGAGTATACATAACATTTTTTCACATAGTTGCTTAACAGTAAACATTTATCAAATGATTATTTATTAAAAAACCCTTTCCTAATCACCCCACATGTCCTACCTCACTGCATTTCATATCGGATCCTCAATGTTAGGCATGGTCACCTACTTATAGATGAGAAAAACAAGACTTGGACAGTTCACTAATATATCTAACTGAAACATGGACTTTTTGATCATTTTTATTCAGAAAGGGTTTCCTTATAGCCCCACCTGGCCTGGAACTAACTATGTAGACCAAGCTGGCCTCACACTCACAGAGATCCATCTGCCTCTGCCTCCTGAATGCTGGAATTAAAAGAGTGTGCCCCCATGCCTGGCTGATAAATGGACTTCTAATATAAGCACTCTAGAATGGTGAGGGGAACACTCAATCATTACTATGGAAATTTTGAATTCGAGTGAAAAAAAGGTGCTATGAAAGTGTTTTCTTCAACAAATAGCCAGTAACAAGTACCCTTCTGAGTTAAATAATATCCATAATTTACAAATGCTAGTTTAGTTCCCCCACCGCAAATTGTATTTCTATTTTATTAATCAGTAAACTGAGCACAGAAAATTAAATAGCGTGTCTAATATAATTTGGTAAGTAGGAAAGCTAAATTTAGGTGAGTTCCAAAATCCATGCCGCTGCTACATATACTACATTTGTAGTACACTGTCATACTACAAATAAAATCAGGATAGCATAGGTGAATCTGTGCTCAGCAGTCACAGAAAAACACTTCATTTTCCTTCAGTATTCAGGGCTTTGAATTGTGCTCATTAAGAAGAACTATGCTTTACGTACTTTTGTCCAAGTTTTTAAAAATGTATAGCAGCCGGGCGCATACCTTTAATCCTAGGACTTGGAAGGCAGAGGCAGGCGAATCTCTGTGAGTTCAAGGTCAGCATGTTCTACATAGAGAGTTCCAGGACAGCTAGGGTTAGAGGGGAAAAAATGTATAGCAAAGGATGAAAACACCAAATCCAAGGGAATTTACAATGAATCCTTCTAGTATTTTCTCCTTTAGGAAGGATATTTTCTGAGGAATGCATTCTTCATTTGTGGGACTGTGACAAAGCTGGGATACTTGAGTGAAACATATTCATAGAATTATTAAATTTGAAATAAAATTATAAACATCTAGAAATTGTTTTCTGAAAAAAAAAACTTTAACTCTCCCTAACTTCACGAAGGCTTACATTCATACATCTTCAACATTAGAGTTATTTTTTATTTATTTTTTTATGTGTATTAATGTACTGTCTGCATGTAGGTTTCTTTTAAAACGTGAAATAAACCCTATGTGATGCAATTCATTGTTAAAGGTGACACTGGTCACATGTTTTAACTTTTATTTTATTATATACCTCTGCTTTTCCTTAGGATTTTGTTTCTTAAAGCCCTTTATCAGTCAGTGGCTGCCCCCTGTGGTAGGCTGAGGAGGCAGCAGTTATGTGTCTATGTCAAAGCACACGTGTTGAGGAACAGTACACAAAACCCAACCCTTTATGACAGAGGCAATGCAGGAGCAGGGAGAGGGGAAGGGGGTAGAACCTGGGCTCTCCATACTTCGAGGAAGGCATGCGCTGCAGAGCCTGACTAGCATGCTGCTGCCCGTCTGTGATACAGACGGTAAAGCAACTGGCTCAGAGGAAAATCTCAGGATGGACGGCCTCCCCATTTCCTTTGTATCTGACCATATTATTTCTTAAATTTCTTAGCCAGAAGGCAAGTGAGCTAATTTGGCTTCTTGAAGACCAATGTCAGTCAAATGGTTAAATACATATTTGTTGGAAAGCAACTGTGCTTTGTGGGGGGAAATTAAAATAGTGATTTTGTATATTTAATATTTTACTTCATTTGCAAATAGATTTTCAATTCCCACATAGAGGTATACAGATAGTTCAAATGCAGTTATGTAGGCATCAAATGAATACTCTGTTCAAATGCTGATGTTCAGGTGGTTTCTTTATTAAAACATTTTGTTGTCATGTTGCACAATTGTGGACAGCTTCAAGAGACTAAGGGGGAAGGAAAGTGAAGGAAGAACATATTAATATTGACCCTGAATAAGTCTGTCTCACCTCTATTCATTATTCATAATTCATTTTCCTACTAAGACAGTACTTTAGTAACAGTAGTGAGATTCCACTGACCTCAGAAGATATTTATTTTTTCTACGCCTGGCTTAAAGACAGTTCTTAGCTGCCATGTGGGTGCTGGGAATCGAACCTGGGTCCTCTGCAAGAGCAGTCGGTGCTCTTAGCCCCTGAGCTATCTCTCCAGCCCTCAGAAGATAATTTAAATCGCTGATTTCAACCAAGTGTGATGGGAAGGAGTAGCCCAGCCCACAGCTGTGTGAAGCAAGGGAAGACAAATGCCAACCCAGCAGTTCAAAGTCCTGGGTCTGTTCCCAGGTTTCACTCATCTGCTCCATGGCCTTCGGTAATTTGCTTAACCTCTGTGCACAACAATTTCCACAGCCACAAAATATTCCACAGTTCATGAGATTACTATGTAAGAAAACTTTGGGACACTTGACAGTGGTGTGCAGAAGCAGTAGATAACCATGGAGTTCTTTCAGGAGCTGTTCCTCCTTCAAATGTTATTAAGGTAAGTGTTCTTATCACAATGAATGGGGAGGACACAAGGGCCTTCTTTGGAGATGATGGGTATCATTATCTCCCTAACTGCAAACCTAAAATGCATTTCTAAAAGTAGTAAACATATATTAATTATATTTCAATAAATCTATACACACACAAATGTGAAATATATACATATATATGGACAGGGAGAGAGAGAGAGAGAGAGAGAGAGAGAGAGAGAGAGAGAGAGAGAGAGAGGAAAGACCCAGCAAGCTACTTGACTGGAACTTACTTATAAAGTACTTGACATTCTGAAGGATAGTTCTGGGAGGTCCTGGATTCATTGTAAATGGGAGATGGTCAGCTCTGCCTGCAGGAAACAAGTGGATAATTTCCTTCCCCATTCCACATGCACCTAATATTTGCGGAAAAGTTTTGAAACACTTGATTGTCCCTGGGAGAAAATGAAATCACAGATGAGTGGAAAGAAACCATCTGACAGTGTTATCCTCACCCTATTTGTCATACATGTATAAGGCTGACATTTCAAAATATGAAAAAAATAATAAAGGTACTAGGTTTCCCAGAATTCCTCTTAAATATTTGATAATGAAATCTGGCCAGTTAAGCCATGTGTCAAAATAAAGAAATAAGAAAAGTAAGAGGAGATGTGGCAAGCCCTGCATTTTGGTTGCAGGAAAAAAAAAAAAATATATATATATATATATATCATAAATTTGATTATGTAAAAATACAACTTGAGAAAAACCAGGAGCCAAAGGAAGTATGGAAGGAATATATTTCAAAATATGTAATCAATTTGCATTCAACATCAAAATGTAGAATTAAGTTAACAAAAGACTCAAAGTAAAAGTAAACCATATGAAAACAGACTATTATTTATAAACTATTAATCAGAGCAATGTGGCACATGTAGTAGAAGACTTGAGACACTTTCTGTATGAAAGCCCTCGCATGAAATGGAATGGATTGAGTTTTTGTCAAGCATAAAATATATAAACTTGCCACTTACTTATTTCCATCCTATTTCTTTTCAGAATCCATATATTCGGAGGCTCCCTCTGGTGGATGAATAAAATAGAATATGTTAGTAATACACAGTTTTAAGTAATATAAAAGGTTATTATCCAACTGAAATAGATTGCCACAGAACATGAAAGTGTTTTTACTTTTCAAGATTGTGTTATGATGATAATTTTGATGACACTTCTCACCTTTGCACTAAACAGTGACGGACTGTTATGTAACTCATTTCCTTTAGCAAGTGGAGTAAAACTTCTGTTTCCTGGAGCATTGACTGGACCTGAAAGTTCACTTCTAGTAAGGTAAAGGCACTTTAGAAATTCCTGCCCTCAACAAGGCTTTTTATCAAGTATTATTTTCTTAGCTGATGGCATAAGTAGCATTAAAGCTATGGTTAAGAGCACTGGCTGTTCTTTTAGAGGACCTTGGGTTCTATTCCCAGTCCCCCAGATGGTGGTTAACAATCATCTGTAACTCCGGTTCTAAGGGATGTGACACATTCTTCTGGCTCTGAGTTTGCACACATGTGGTATGCTATATACATGCAGGCTAAACACTCATACACATTAAAATAAATTAAAAATGTTAAATTAGGGTCAGATAGTGTCCTCAAATCAGAGTGGGAAGAACAGTGGTTCTTATTTTCAGAAATCTTCTAGAAGTTTGAAGACGAGCTCTTTTGCCCATTAGTCTCATAGACTTCATGGTTCTTTTTTTTTTTTTTTGTCTTTTTGAGATGGGGTCTCCCGCAGCCCCAGCTGTCCTGGAACTCACTCTGTAGATCAGGCTGGCCTTGAACTCACAAAGATCAGCCTACCTCTGCCTCCCAAGTACTAAGATTAAAGGCATGTGCCACCACGCCCTGCCATGGTTCTTTTTAAAATGGTGAATTTTGAGACATCCTAAAGAAAATAAATTATAATCCTTTCCTCTTACGATCTGACTTAAACCAGTTTTGCAGTGTGTGGTCCTAATAATATGATCAAGATGCATTGTATAAAATACCCAAAATGTGGGGTTGGAGCCATGGCTCAGTAATTGAAAGCCCTGGATGCTCTTGGAGAAGACTCAGGTTTGATACCCAACATCCACATGGCAACAGACAATCATCTATAACTCCAGTTCTAGCAGATACAACACCCTCTTCTGGCCTCTGTGGGCATTTCACACACATGGCACACTTACATACATACAGGCAAAACACTCATACACAAAAAATAAAAATACTGAATAAAATATTTTTAAATGCACAAAATTCAATGAGTAAAATTTAAAAGCCAATTTTGATTGCTGCTCATTGAGAAGTAAAAAAAAAAATCAATTAGTAGGGAAGTGTTCCAAATGAGGGGAAAGCAAAACTATTATTTCATTTCATATTTATAGGATCAACTTTCAGAATCTGAGTGTTTGATAGAACTCCCCCTCAATTCTGCAACCACATATATTCACTCAAGAGCATGTGCTTTGTATACCCATCCTTATGCAGCCCAGCTCACTTTTCAGGCAAACAGCAAAAAGAGGTTATATCCAAAAAAATCAAGTCATACAACCCAGGGCTTCTCTCACTTTGGACTGCTCTCCTGATATATTAAGCCAGTGGTGGGACAGAAGCTTTCTGAAGTATTCATTTGAGCTATTGATTACATAACAACAGAGCGATATTCAGAAATATCTTAGATATTGAAAGTTGCCAAGCCTTAAGAAGTCAGCCAATAGATAACACAAACCTCCCCCCGAGCACCTATCTGCATACCTAGCCCTACCACACCTACAGTGTTGCCTTCCAAGTATGTTTCTACGGGACACCTTTAGAGAAATGCTCCCAAGAGAAGAAAATGCATTCTCAGATCAACTAGCTTGGGACATGGTTCCTATTATGGACATAGTTTATACCCAATGGGAGATGAAGAAGGAGGAGGAGGAGGAAGAAGAAAAGGAGAAGGATGAGAAAGATGGAAGAAGCAGAAGATCAGAATCGACTAGAGCAACTTAATTTTATGTAGACGTTCTCATGCACATTTGACAAAAAAAAAAAATGCATCTTCCCTGTGCTCCCAGGCTATAAAGATGCAGGGACTGGTATATAACAGACCATACATTGGGAAAAGCTTCAAAACGGAGTTTGTATAAATGGAACAGTTGAGTAAATAGTTAACAAGAGTACCTCTGTACATGTTTATATATTATAAATGTATATGCATATATATTATTATTTATATGTATATATTATACTAACATTACAAGTATTTAGTTGTTCACAACCGACGATTTTTTTCATGTCTATTTGATAGCCTAGCGATGGATGTCACTAGATCTCCACTTTGCCTGCATATTAAAGTAATCTAAGGAGCTTAAAAAGGGACCCAAGCCTGAGGCAGAGATTCTTATGGTAATGTTTTAGGGTTAGGCCCAATCCCCCATATTTAGAAGGGCTGACACAGTCAGAATTTGCCAAGGTTAGGTAAGTAGTCACTTCTGTCCTTAGCTCCTTGTTTTCTTCCCATCTTCCTCTCTTTCTTGCCCAGCATTGCAGTTGAGGACACCTCACCATTCTTCTCATTCATTCAAGAAGAGCTGGTTCAGTGGAGCAAGAACAATGGTGGCAAAAAGAAAGAAAAAGAGATAGAAAGACACAATTTCAGCCCCAGCATCCAGCCCCCAAATAGTACCTCAGTGGTTTCTATTTGCAACCTTGGCTTCTTGCTCTGTCCTGAGAGTACTAAGCAAACTGACGTATTCCAGCAATAATGTATTTCCCAGCTCTAACATCTGCTGGAAGCCTTGTGTACCTGTTTTGAATGTTTGCACTTAAGTAGATCAGATCTTGTCTTCTTCAGGACACTGTCATGGCTACTGTTGAGACATTACATACTCACATACTCCTGATGCAGGAAAGGCTGCAGTAACAGCCAAGCCCTAGACTGACCCCTCTCTGCACCGGATATAATTGCTTCCTGAAAATCTGATTCCTACTCTCTATGCTATATAGCATCTGAAGATTTTCTGGACTCTGCTTTCATGTGTGACTCCAGAGAACATAACTCCTCTCTTAGAGGGGGCTAGGAATTGCTAGGTATTAACCTTTCCACTATGATTTGAACCATAGTTCAAGGACTCATGTGTAGGATTGTGGACAGTACTGCTTAATATGCATACCTTCAGGACTATGAATGAAACTCAGTACTCCAGTTACTCCTATTGCCCTCCAAGGGCCTTCCACTGAGCCAGTTGTGACATCAAGGTCAGTGTCTACCTGCCTCTGGCTCACATCCTATTTTCTAGCAAGATTTCAACAGGCCTAATGCCAAAGCTCCAGTTTAAATATATTAACTCAAGGTTATAAGACTTTAGTTCTGTCCACAACAAAAACATTAGGAACAAATATGAGGAAAATATCCTATAAATGTGAATCCTCCCCCTGCAACAAGTCTGTGCCTGGGCCTCTAGGCTGTTTGGCAAATTCCTTTGAAATTTAGGTGCCTGAAGCCATGTCCCCACAGTTCTTGTGTTCTGCAGGCTTGCCAAATCACTGTGGAATTTCTGCCAATGTTTACCATTCATGACCTCTGGAAATGTTGCCCAAGCTGAACCTGAGGCTTCTTGAGCAGCACAAAGTACAGCCAAGGAGAACTGCGCAAGAATGAAGGTAGCGAAGCCCTAGGGCATAACACTAGACAGCAAGCCCTGGGAGAGCCTGCAAGCTCATCCCGCAAAGCCATTCTGCCCTCCAAGATCTCTGGGCCTCTTTGAAGACCTCTGAAATGCATGCACAGTTATTCTTTTGAAGCCTTAATGAATAACACCTAGCTTCCTTTTACATGTGCTCATCCCTGATCTTATATAGCTATAGCTACTTATATACGTATAGCTACTTATCTATATCTCACCTCTCTTTCTCTTTCCAGTATAAATTTCATATTTAAATTATTTCTCTTCTCTCACATTTTGCTCTAAGCAAATAAAGATGTCCCCTACAGCTTTTTGAATATTCTGCTTAGATACTTACCTGGCAGGGGAGATACCATGATCAAGAAGGTGGTTTTCCCAGGGCGAGGCTCATCCATTGCACTTGGGAGGTGCTGACCCCTGTGATTTCCCCAAATGCGGGAAACTCGACTGCATAATTTGTGGTAGTGGGGGACTGCGTTCGCGCTCTCCCCTGAAAAAAAAAAAAAAAAAAAAAAGAATATTCTGCTTAGAATTTCTTCTACCAAAGGTCCTAGCTCATTGATCTTAAGTTCTGCTTCCATAAGGACTTCAATATGGACATCATTCAGCCAAGCTCTTTGCTACTTTATAACAAGTATAGCCTTTATTGCAGTTTCCATTACTGTTCATCATTTCTGGCTGTGAAGGCACTATGGCTTTCATTGTTCATATTTCTGCCAGTATTACAAAATATCAAGGAAATCTAGTGTCTTCCCTATGGCTGTTCTCCTTTTCTAAGACTTTGCCAGGTTTTCTCTTAAGGAGTCTTTGGCAATATAGGCCCTTTCTAATTTCCTTTCCAAACTCTTCCAACTTCTGCCTGCTCCCAACTTCCAAACCTACCCCCACATTTTAGGTATTTATTACATAAAATCTCACTTTTCTGATATCAACTTGCTGTATTGTCTGTTTTGTGCTGCTGTAACCAAATACCTGAGATTAGAAAATGTATAAAGAATATAAATTTGTTGTAGCTCTGGGTTTTGATACTTGTTTGTAAGAGGACTAAATGTAACCTATTCTAAGGAGTCTGTTTCTGTGATGACAAACCCATTCTGCTTATGATGAAAGGAATCACCTGTCAAAATTATTGAATTGGGGCTTAAGGTTTAAATACATGAACTGTGGGAGGACATTCAACCCATAATATATGCCAAACAACAGCAGCAACTAGCTGGTACTTCCTGCTTTTCTCTCCCACTGAAGAGACCATAAGTCAAGTGAGTGGTAATACTATTGCAACTATAATTTGTAACACAATATGTTTTTAAGGTATTAGAAAAATTATATAATATCACAAACTTGGAAATAGGAAATTCCAACATATGGCGCCATAAATCATGTGTTTAAAGCATGTGTTACAACATGTTTTAATAAAAGTGTTGGTCTCTTGGGGCTAGAGTGGTGACCCAGCAGTTAAGAGCACTGGCTGGTCTTGCAGAGGACCTGGGTTCAATTCCCAGCACCCACACAGCAGCTAAGAAACATCTGTAATTCCCATTCCAGGAGAACTGATGCCCTCTTCTGACCTCTGTGAGCATCACGTAACAGGAGTACACATACATGCATACATATGTACATACACACATACATACATATAATCGATACATTCAAATATATAAAATATAAAAAATTTCTTTTAAAAAGTTCTGGTTTCTGTATAGGCCATCCTATGTATATGGTTCAGTGTATTAAATTGGGTAGGGGTAGTAAGAGAGCTGTGGATAGGGTTGGGGATCTAAACACCATCAAATTATAATGCATGAAAATTGCAAAATTTCAATGAAAACAAGAATTTTTAAAAAGGAAAGAAAAAGTGTTGATCTTGTCCAGGTGTGATGGTACAAGCCTTTAATCCCAGGACTCAAGAGGCAGAAGTAGGAGGATCTCTGTGAGCTTGAGATCGCCTGGGAAGATCTACATAGAGAGCTTTAGGCCAGCTGGGGCTGCACAGTGAGGCTGTGTCTTAAAAAATGTTGGTCTGGGCTGGAGAGATGGTCTAGCAGTTAAGAGCACCGACTGCTCTTGCAGAGGACCCGGGTTCGATCTCCAGCACGCACATGGCAGCTGAGAACTGTCTTTGACTCCAGTTCCAGGGGAATCCGACGCCCTCTTCTGACCTCCGCAGCATTGCACGACACGGGTGCACAGACCTACATGCAGACAGTACATTCATACACGTAGAAAAATAAATAAATAAATAAATAAATAAATAAATAAATAAATAAAATTTAAAAAAATGTTGGTCTATCTGTTTAATGGTGCCTTCAATGTATTAGTTACTGGGTTCTTATATAATTCTCACAAGGTAAATAGGTAAGTGTATTTTTGTCTGTTACATAGCAATTTCCTCCAAGGAAAACTCAATAAGATGCAGGATATCTTCAGTATATAGACATATATATAGTCATATATATACATATATATATATATTTATATATATACATAAATATATACAGACATACACATATCACTTGAATTGGAGGCCTTTTTTTTTTCCTAAAAGATCTCATATTTTCCTTAAGGAAGTGATCCAAGTCTCCTCCTTGGCAATCCCAAACAATCATCAATCCTGCACTTGTGCTGCACATTGGGGTCTTTCCCTCCCATGGTCCGCCAAATGAAGTCCAGTAAGCACATGTCCTGTGTTGATCCCTCTGCACTGGCCTCCATGATACAGCCAAGGTAGTCCAATAATGGCAGTCCTTATTCTGAGGAGGCTGAATTCCCATTAGCTGCTTAGTTCACAAGCTGGGTATCCCAGCAGTCCTCAGTCCACACTGGAAGGTTACAAAGCTGTGTCTAATGTCTTTGAGGAGTGCCAAAAGCAGTGGCATCCACAGAGCAGATGCACCTGCCTGTAAGAATTGAAGACAGGCCAAGCAACTGTGCTCTCTCTTTATTCTTTTTGTCTTTTTACTAAGATCTCAAGTTCTATGTCTGCAGTACAGTTTCTCTAGTCTTGCTGATTATTTATATCTGGTTGTACTTTCCTTCTGGATGCTTAAGACCACACGGTTAGCTCAGATTAATCAAGGTTTTGTTTTCTTGGGATCAATTGAAGTCTTCAGGAGTCTCTCGGGTTTTGTTTTTTTTTTGCGGGGGAGGGTAGGAGCCCCTTGCTCCGTTCAGCTCCTCATCTACCGGTTCATATATACTGAAGCAATACAAGTAGGAGAGAACAATAACAACAAAAGAACAGGGAAAAAAACTCTGGAAAGACTCAGGAAAAGATGCAGGACATGTATGGCAGAGTGTAGGCACTCGGATGGGGTGGGGGGCATGGAAAGGGAAGTAACTCTAGATTCGATTGAGAAATGATCTAAAATTTATGGAAAAAGTTTAATAACAGTAAAAAATGATAAAAAAAGAAATTTAAAAAGATGCAGGATATCAAAAGGGAGGAAAAGAACAGGATGCCCTAAAGAGAGGTAAAGAGGAAGTCCCCAAAACATATCAATTCACTATGTCCCTCCTTCCTTAAGCATATATAAGCCCTAGAGACTTCTATCAGATAAGTCCTCAGATAAGAGATTGAGACACTCTCACATAAGCTGAGCTGTAGTGAAGAGGCTAGACTATCTAAACTGCTTGGAAGAAGCAGAGAACAGGGAGTTACATGAAAAAGCAGAGCACAGACCTGCTGTCTGGAAAAGGCTCAGGTCAACTGAGCCTCTCAGAAGAGCTCCTCTCACACCTATAGAGAAGCCCAGAAGTTCTGCTTTAGACTCCAAGTTTCCAGTTTTTATGAGCTACTGTCCATGCTGGGGTGGGCTTATGGTAAACCAGCTATCTGTGAATCATTTCTGCTCATGAAAGTTATCCCTCACCCACACTCAGGTAAGTGTGGGCATATGAGTTCCTGTAAAACCAAGGACTTTGATGGTCTCTTTTCTTGGTCTATCATTGGTTCCCTATGTGGGGTGAGTGGATGTTTCTTTATGTCTCCCCAGACATAGTGTTACACAAACTTACCCATTTGTTGTTCCTTTCCTTCATAATAGAGATGATGAGTCAAACAAGCCATTCCATGTTGTGCAAATAGTACAAGTATTTTCTGAAGGAGAAAGATAAGAAGGAAGAGAGAGAGAGAGAATGAAAGACAAATGGTTTTTATGCTTAACATTGTAAAGCCTATTCTGTCCTCTTAACTGCTTTAGCTGCAAAGAAAGTGGGTTTTTTTTTCCAATATTTTCCATAGTCTGGATTAATAATTTATTGTGCATTTGTGATGCTTTGTAGAAAACAGTAAAAGTATTGAATGTAATACCTTTTCAGTGAAAAAAACTATATCTGAATCAGGTCTATGTTACATACTGTGAGAACTGCCACATGAGGTGGAGGCCATCTTGTCATCAGATATCAAGTGTTCACAGATGTTTTGCTCCATGGAGTCCACACACACACACACACACACACACACACACACACACACAAAATGTCATTAACTTCTTGTAAAAACCATCCATAAAGTCTTCTTAAAAACTGAGACATATATCAATGATAAAACCCAGAAGAAATACAACTGAGAAAGAAAATGGTTGTCAATTCTGAAACTAGTAAAAATTGCCAATAATACACTTCAAATTTTGGCAGAGATTATTACTAAATACAGTAATTTGGATAAGCATGAAGAAAAGCATCACAAATTGGCATACACCCCCTTTCCTGAAATTTCCAGCTTCTAAGAAAATAAATAATGCAAGTTCAGATTCTTGCAAAGGATGAATCTTTGGGGGATAGAGTAGCGTGCAGGCAGCCTTGAGGAAGATGGGTTTCTGCCATGCACCGTCTCTGACCCAGGTTAAGTAAACATGGAAATGAGGAAGCCTCCTCTCAGCACTCTTCAGTCTGTTGTCAGTGTTTATTCAACAGATTCACTCATTTTAGTTATATTTATGAACATGTATACATATATTAATTTTATAAATTAATAGATTTCACTATAGGCTCTCTCTCTCTCTCTCTCTCTCTCTCTCTCTCTCTCTCTCTCTCCAAAGTCTCACTTAAGTCAGGCTGGGACTCTCTATGCAGCCCAGGCTAGCCTAGAAATATGGATCCTCCTGCCTCAGTATAACCATTAGTAGTTTGTGTGTCACCACACACAAATCTGCTTTTCTTTAAAGCTGTATATTTTCTCCCACAGGACAATGGCAAAGGAATCCCTGTAGTCTAGAGGGTGAAAAACTTTCACAAATGCAAACATGATTATGCAAGGGATTAGAGGAGAAAACTCAAGTCACCAAATCGAAAGCACTTGGTCTCTGGAGCATTTTTCCGGCCTGAATTTTCACCTCTCCAGCCAATGTACCCAAGTAATCCAGGATCAATTCAGGACATGTACACAACCAACCCACGTCTCACCAACCTACTAATACCAGAGTTCACACAACACATTAGAAACGAAATATGCTGTGTTTACTTTCTTCCATGCATACAGCTCATACAAAGGGGAAAGGGAAAGCAAATCTTGTAATGACTGTGGCTCTTTCCTTATCTGCCTCAAGTACAACACAACTGAATTTATAGCTCATTTTTGGGAAATGCATTAAAGTGGTATACAAGGGGGAAACAGGGAACCATAAACAATCTTTTTGGTCCATTTGGGAAATAAAATCTGTTTTTTAATTGTCTTTAGGAGGAGCAAAATGTAGAAATCATAACATATAAAATATATATTTAGCAAGTTCTCTGAAAAATAATTTACTTCAGGAAAGAGAAAATTTTAAAGAGAAACTATAGTGGCAAGAGAACTATAAATTTGGCTGGAGAGATAGCTCAGCAGTTAAGAGCACTGGCTGTTCTTGCAGAGGACCAGGGATCGAACATGGTGGCTAACAACTGTGGGTGCACTTATCTACATGCAGGCAATGCGCTCATACACATAGAAAATAAATAAACATAATAAATGAAATTTTTAAAAAGAATGATAAATCTACAGGATACAAACTCCACAGGGAATAGTTTATTTTCTTTATATAAGGTATCCATCCACTTCTATGCTTATAAGTTCCAAATCTGTTTGAAAAAGCATGTTTCTGAAAAACACATACAAGAATCATCTTGTCTCAAAACAAATCAACAATTTCTTTTTTTAAAAAGCATGGATAAGCTATTAACAACACAATATCTTAAAAGAAATGGTTCAAGTTTCAAAGAAGAGTTTATTTCTATGAGCACAGAGGAAGAAGGAAAGCTTAAGGCATGTTTCCTAAAGTTATTGTAAGCCTAAAACAAAATGTGATCCAAATAACCTAAAAATCACCAAACCCACAGACCTATCTCAACATATCATTACCAATAAAAAGAAATGATAAAATTCAAACATTTGTATTCCATAACTGTACTGAAATTCTATGGTATGAGGAACTCTCAGAATGCAAAAACTCTTCAATATTAGAATAATTTTTAATATCTCTCTCACATAAAGATCCAGGGAAACTACTCTGTTATCAACATGAGCACCAAACAAACAAACAAACAAACAAAAAGCCACCAAAACACAATTTTCTGTGTTTCTTAACTTCTTAATTAAGAATTTTTTCATTAGTTTTTAAATGCATGAGTAAGCAACAAGATACCCTTTTCCTTGACAACCACAACAAGCAACAACAAATTGCTCCAGAACTGTTACAGGAGTTGTTGAAATGTTTCTAAGAACATGAGATCCGGGTAACTGGAAGAAAGTATTATAGTAACCAAGACTGAGAATTTGTCAAATTCTTGTTTTCAGGTAAAATTTTTCTACATTAAAAAAGCAAACATTGATTCAATAATTTCAAATAAGATATTTCAGCAAAGGCAACCAGTCAGAATCTAGCTGTCCTACATCAATGAACAACTAATTAAAATAATGCAAATATTTTCCACTCACAAAAGCAATTGGTTATGCAATAATAACCTTTTAGACAGCAAATGTTATTAGTGAGAGATGAGATTAAATGTGCTATTTTTCCACTTTTTAGTTATCATCTATACTGCTTTTAAAAATACATTAATTTTATTTTCAAAGCTAAAGACTGATTTTCTTAAGTAATTGAGAAATAAAATACATTAAGAGAAGTGTCTAAAAACATTATCATTTTAATAGATAATACAAGTTAAACACTTCATAGAACTGTTTTTTTTTTTTTTTTTTTTTTTTTTTTTTTTTTTTTTTTTTTTTTTTTTTTTTTTTTTTTTAGTTCTAGAAATACCTTTATTAGAAGACTTCCAACCAAACCAGCATTTTCTAACAAGAATTTTAGGATCTCACACATTAAAAAAATGATTCAACGTTCCAGTCAATGGCAAAGTCAAATTAAAGCTTGAGATTTTTTGTTTCTTTTCTACTTTATATTTCTAATTTTTGAGCCCACATTTCTTCCATGTTCCTCTAACTTTTCTTACACATGTTATTCTTCGATATGCTAATAATAATTTCAGCTATTAATGGGTTTGTCTTAGTTTGACTTTGAGTATTATTAAAACACTCTCAATTTACTCCATTATTTAAGTGACAAGACAAATCTGTCAATGGAGATAAAGGACTCCATTTACCTTGAGAATTTCTTGCATGTGGCTTTCTCACCTGATAGAGTTTTGATGTTACATTGATAGACATAAAAAGTGGAAGAAATTTGCCCTTAGGTCTGTTCTATTTCTTTCTGCTCATCTCAGAATAGAAACTGCTAGAGGAGACATTTCCACTGTTTTCATAAACAGAGATCCTCCTTTCCCATTTATAAAACTCTCCTGAATAAGGTATTTTATGACTAGATATTAGACATTATTTCATTAACACAACACTTGTAACCATGTCTCTATTATCTCAATACATAAACTTGATTCAGAAACAAGCAGGTCCTTCTTTTCAAACAAAGCTTAGCTTGTCTGTAAATCATAGTGGTCAACATTAATTATTAATTCAAGGATGGGCGAAGTTACAAAGTACAAACAATTAGAGAGGAAGATAGTATGGGAATCACAAAAGTGCACGTGGTTCAATTTAGCCAGGGAAAGAGGCAGGGGAGGTGGACGGATGAGAGCAGAGCTCCAACGACTTTGACTAGCGTTGGAATACTGAACTGGCATGAGTTGCCTTAACTGGAAAGACCCCTGCCTTGCATGCCCTCTCCACATTCTCCTGCATGATGAATACGTCTGCTTTCCTAGACGTCACTTTTCGTTAATGCCTCTTTGCCTCCTCCTGCTTCCAATCCCTCCCATTCCTCCTGTTGCAACTCTTAGATGGTGTCTGTGCTTCCTGTTTTGCTAAGAAGCTGAGTAGATCAGAAGACACTCTCCTCCGGGTCCACCATCATGTTTCCATAGCAACTGCCCTAACAATCTCCTTGTTAATCTGCCTACCCATGGTTATATTGTGGAATTGTATATTCCTCAGATCTCAATAACTTAGCACAAGAAAATAGAGTTCTCATTTGTACTGCAAGTTAATCATAATATTTAATCAAGTTCCTTTTACAGACTCGCTGAGGGTCTTGACTGAAGAGGGTCAACTTACAACTGCCAATTCTAGAACATGTCCCCCCCCCCTTAACCAAGTAGAATGCAAAAATACCAGGAGATCATATAATTTTTTCTTGTCATGGTACAAAAATAGCATATGCATTCAAACATTATGGAGTCACGGGGAGGGGGAGACTGTGTTGAGATATATAAGGGAAAGAATCGGAGAATGTAAGAAAGATAAGAGAAGCTTTCTGATAAAGGTTCTTAACTACTTGAGGCTTTGTCCTGAAGAGGGGTACTGAAAAACTTTAAGAGCACAGTGTTTATGATCGAATGTACTTTTCAGTGGATTTCTTTGTCTGTTGTGAAAAATGAGTGTGGAAAAGGAAGAAACAGGGAGACCAAGGAAGATACTATTTCAGAAAATAACTATAAATTTAAATTTAAGTAAATCAATCTTCATCTGAGGATATATGTTATATTTCAAGAGAATACATATTTAGGGTGCTGGAGAGATAGTCTAGCAGTTAAGAGCACTGATTGCTCTTGCAGAGGACTCGGGTTCGATCCCCAGCACCCACATGGTGTTACCATCTGTAACTCCAATTCCAGGAGAACTCCAGTTCCAGGGGAATCTGAAACCCTCTTCTGCCCTCCGCAGCATTGCACGACACAGGTGCACAAACCTACATGCAGACAGTACACTCATACACATACAAAAATAAATAAAATTTTAAAAAGAGAATACATATTTAAAAAATAAGTATTAGAAACTAAGTTGATCTATCAAACTATAAAACTTAAAGTTAATAGGATAGTTGCTATAATTAGGAGGAAATGGAAATACTCTTCCTGATCAAGTATATACCAATGTCCTTTTAATTATTTCAAATAATATATAAAGAAGCACTTTCTCTGAATTCTCAACATTTGATACCACCAACATTGTAGCCATATGAGTGGTTGTTTGGATTTTGTTTTCCTTCTTGTTTTTGTCCCTGTGGTTCCAATATCTCCAGCCTTTTAGCCAACCATCTTTAACAGTATATGATTTCTCTTTCAAACTTCCACAGCTATGTGTAAACCTTGTCTGATTTCACAAAGGGAGAGACACAGTCAGTGATTTCTTCTTTCATATAAATAGTTTTTATTCCTTTTACTGATATTTGTTCTTCATATAATGACTTCAAATCTCATTTGCTATATTTTGCTTTTTTTCTTTCATTCTGTCAACTGATTCAATATTTCCATTGAGAAAGAATAGCTGGAGGATAGGCTCAGCCTGAGCCTGCACCTTCTGAAGCAAGAAATAAATAACCAGAAATAAATAATCAGTAAGGTCTGCGAAATTGTACTTCAGATATAAAACTTGAGAATCCTCCAAACCTTCAATGCCAGGCAGGGACTATTGAGATAGCCAACTTGTGGACTGAGCAGCCACTGGGATTTCAGCCTCTTCAGAGTGTAGACTGCCATTGTTGGACTACCCAGGCTGCGTCATGGAGGCCAGTGCAGGAAGATCAAGACAGGACACGTGCTTGCTGGACCTCATTTGGGTGACCATGGTGGGGAGGGCCCCCGGTGTGGAGCACAGGGCCAGGATTGATGGTTGTTTGGGTTTGCCAAGGAGGAACCTTCAAGCACTTCCTTGGGGAAAACATGACATCTTTTAGCAAAAAAAAAAAAAAGAAAGAAAGAAAGAAAGAAAGAAAGAAAGAAAGAAAGAAAGTCCTCCAACTCAGTTGATATATGTATGTTCATAAGTATATATTTATATATGTATATATTTATATATACATATATTTATGTATGCGTATATATATTGAAGCAATACAAGTTTGAGAAAAAAATGAAATTTCCATGTTAAAGTAAAAAAAAAAAGTCATAAACTTAGATTTAAATGGTCCCAAACTTGAAATACCTCAGTTACTTAGAAATCAAACAAAATTCCACTGTAAAGAAAGATAGCTATCATACTAGACCTCTAAATTATACTTACAAATAAAGCTTCAATATCAATACCTAGCACACAATGTGATTGTACTCATTAGCAGACACACAAGAAAACCTCGAGTGAAAGCAAGCAAAAATAAACATACCCAAAAATATTGATATCTTGCCACGAGGAAACTTTGCATTTAGAAAAATGAATGCTGGGCTGGAGAGATGGCCTAGCGGTTAGGAGCGCCGACCGCTCTTACAGAGGACCCGGGTTCGATCCCCAGCACCCACATGGTGGCTGAGAACCACAACCTACATGCAGACAGTACATTCATACACATACAGAAATAAATTTAAAAAAAACTTTAAAAAATGAATGTTTATTTTAGTCAATAAAAATGAAAAGTTTTCAGCAGGTGGAGGTTGGGATGAGACAGGGTAATAGGAAAAAGATTAAATTCAGTATGTACAGATATGAAACTAAATAAAAATAATACACAAGCATTTAAATAAAAATATAAAAGAACAAGTTCAAGTATTTCAGCAAATTACTCTGAAATAAAAATAAAATATTTTTTAAAGAATCAAATAGTCAAGAATAGAAAAACTATCTTTGACTTCAAAGAACAATACAATTTCTTATTTCACTCTAGATAAACAATGAGGGGCTGGGGTAAATCTCAGTCTGTAAAGTGCTTGCTGTATAAGTATGAAGACTTGAGTACAATCCCCAGTACCTGCGTAGAAAAGAAAAATCAAGGGTGGCATTGCAAGTCTATCATCACAGAGCTTTGTGGCACTGGCCAGCCTGTTTAGATGAATCCTAGTGTTCCAAATTCACAGAGACTCTGTCTCTAAAATAAGTTGTAGAGCTATTGAGATAGACACCCAGCATTTACCTGTGTTCTGCACTTGTACACGGATGCACACATACAAGACCTGTACACACAGAACCTACATGGAGTGAAAGCGCCATGAAATGGTATTGTAAATATCAGACTATCGGGGCTGGAGAGATGGCCTGGCGGTTGGGAGCACCGACTGCTCTTGCACAGGACCCGGGTTCGATCCCCAGCATCCACATGGCGGCCGAGAACAGCCTGAAACTCCAATTCCAGGAGAACTCCAGTTCCAGGGGAGTCCGACACCCTCTTCTGACCTCCGCGGCATTGCACGACACGGGTGCGCAGGCCTACATGCAGACAGTACATTCATACACATAGAGAAAAAAAAAAAATATCAGACTATCAAGTACTCAGGAACACTAAGCAGACATTCAAACATTGGAATGGTTAAGTAAATATGCAAATTGTCAGCCAAACCTGAAATACTAGAATGTCTGGTGATACTGAGCTTGCAATCCATCCTGCATCAGCCTGGGCCTAGGTTCTGTGGCCGGATGTAGTCCTATCAGGTACCACAGTCCCCTTCATATCACCTGCTTGGCTGCTGTAGCTGTAAGTTAAATTTGTGATCCTGGCAAAAATAACTCTTCTTTTTCAAGATTCTAATGGGGTTTTTTTGTTTTGTTTTTTGCTGAGAAAGTGTTCCCCTATAGCCCTACCTTGCCTAGAACTCAATATGTAGACCGGGGTGGCGTCTATCACACAGAGATTCACCTATATCTGCTTCCTGAGTACTGAAACTAAAGGTGTGTGGTACCACACCCAGCTAGAATTCCTTTGTCTTTCTTAATTCATAAATGTTCACTATTGTCAAGAATCAAAACCATTATTAAGTCACATGAATCTTAAAAATAGTACCTGCTCTGTAGAGGTTTTCAAGAATCTTTTTGAACGTGTTCTTGCCGGGTGTGGTGGCGTAAGCCTTTAATCCTAGCACTCGGGAGGTAGAGGCAGGAGGATCTCTGTGAGTTCAAGGCAAGCCTGTCTACAGAGTGGGCTCTAGGCCAGCTGGGACTTAAAGGGAGACCCTGTCTCAAAAATACAAAAAAGTATTCCATTTATTTAATTATTTATGTGCATATACATGCACCGTGCCATGGTACATGTGGAGGTCAGAGGACAATTTGTGGGAGTTGGTTCATATGGGTCCCTGGAATTGAACGCAGGTCATCAGGCTTGGTGACAAGCACCCGCATTCACTGAGCCATCTCTCTAGCCCTCAAGAAATCATTTGAGGGATGTTGGCTTGAGTATAAAAGAGATGTACAGTGTTTTGAGGTAATTTTAGAGAAATATAATAATTGGTGAATAAATTTTCAGCATGGTAATATATTCTTAATACTTTGTATTAAATTTTGAGGCACACAGATGCTGATATTTTCATTCATGCATTGTGTATCTTTTACCATGTAAGCTGTTCAATTTAGACAAACTTTTTCCTGTCATCACTCTATCCTATCAGCATGACTGACATACAATTGACAAGAGATAAAGTATTCAAAATATATTGGCCAATGTAGATTCCTAACTAGATTATGAGAATTAAATACAAACAGGTATTAATCAAGGAATGTAGCATGAAAATTATCAAATTACCAACTGATTTAAGTTGATAGAATATTTTAAATTTATAATTTCAAAATACAATCCTCAAAACCACCAGCAAAAACAATTGTTATGCTAGTTTATAAAACATGTTTTATGGGCACAATTTATGCAACATAACTTTCTGTCTGCCAAGACACTTGCAAAATTCTATTTACAAGGCCACCTAGAAACCACTATTAGTCATCATAAATATTGCTATAACCAAATAGCTCCATAAATCAATGTTGAAATAAAACCAAGCAACTCTGGAATATTTCCAGAGGCACTCTCTTCAATTTCCTTCAGAAGGAATAGGAGAATGGAATAAGCAAGGGTAGTCTTACAATACAAATGAAAACATTCAATTTAATAACACTATTTAAAGAGAAACAGTTATATGGCTGCCTCTGCTGCACACTATTTCCAGGCAGGTGAGGTGTAGCTGGTGTTGATGGTGGAGTCTTGCTTGACTCAAGGAGACCTGTATTTGCTTTATTGGCTTAGTGGCCTTTGGTAACACTCTCTGGTGTTCCAGAGGCCATCTGTACACTTGCATGTGTGGTCTCAATGCATCTTTCCCATATGGCTGTATATCCCAAATCTAATTAGCTATTGGCTCTCTCCTTGGAGGAATAACCCATGGCTGATGCCACAAGCTTACATCCTCTACAGGTGAGGAGATGTCATAAGCCACAGTAAGACCCTGTCATATTTAACAGGAAAAAATGTAATTCATGGATCAACATATCATCTAAACATATGTGTCTATACCAAAGTAACCTACCATAGCTATTAATGCTGTTTAAATACCTATATATCTAATTGCTTGTGCTTCATTAGTAGGATCGAAAGGTTATTCCTGGACAAACTGTCAGCCCATGAAAGGAAACAGCCAGAATTGACCAGAGTCCAAGTCAACAGCTCCAGAGAGAGTGGACTGTTTTACCTCTCATCCACCTGTGCCCCTTTTCTAAGCCTAGGGAACAACCTGCGGAAGAGGGGGCATGGTAGAATGTAAGGGCTGCGATTGGGGTGAATGGTGAAACTACAGCAATGTAGTCTGGACCCTCATTTGATTAACCTGATTGAACATACAACCCCTCACTCCCCGCTGGAAGGTGGGGCTGTGGGGGTTTAGGCACAACAGCCTGCAAATTGGTTTTACATGAAGGATGCTTGTACTCATGGATTATCACTTATAGCTAAAAAATGGAAAAAAAACTGAGAGAAATATGCAGGACAGTCATGGCAGAATGCATGATCTCGGTTGGGGTGGGGGTGGGGGGGAAGGGAAAGGGAAATATGCCTGAACTGAATTGGAAAATGATGTATGAAATGCACAAAGCATCAATAAAAAATGTTAAAAAATAATAAAAATAAAGAGAAACAGTTAAATATAAGAAATTATTCCATATTTAATTAAATTTCTCCCTTTTACACTCTTATTTTACAACATCCAGTTTTTACTATAGAATACACATATAGCTGATTTTATATCTACCTGGACAGCTTTTTGAAATCATTATACATTCCAGATCATATGAGATTCAGAGATACTAAAGTTATCAGAGGTATGAACTATATTTTGGACATAGCCTTATATAATAGCTACCAACATAGGTATGATGTAATCATAGTAATGGATTTATCTTTCAAATATATGCATATATGATAAATTCAAAATGTTTTGAAGGCGTAATTACTCCACATCTAAAATACTGAAGAATAAGATATTCTAGCTAATCTCTGTTCTAGTTACCAACTGATGATACCACAATAAACAAATACATCTACCTCTAATGTGATATTGGTTATATACTTACTAAGCCCCATGATGTCCAGAGACTGTTCTAAATGCAGAGTATATAATCACAGACAAGATGGATATCTGCTGTTAAAATGAAGAAGAATGTGGCTTATGCAGCAACAGAAGCCATCCATTTATTCAACAGACAAACATCAGCTATTGAATGCAAGGCAAGCATTCAAAGACTGTACCTCAAGAGAGGTCTAGATCCCCCAAGGATTTCACAACATGGATAAAACTGGCAAAGCAATTAGAAGACATGTATTTAAAATGAAAAAAAGGACTATTCCATATAGATGACAATAGATAGAATATTCTTGAAGAAGTAAGCCTTAAACTTAGTTTGAAGAATGAAGAGAATATGTCTCCAGGATGAAAAGACTGGATGTGGTGATGGGAGGGTGCCAGGTGATAGCGTAAATCAGGAAGAATCTTGTTTGCCATGCAGAGCCTGTGAGCGGAATAGAAGCCCCTGAAAAAGTGACAACTTTTTCTAAAACATGCGGTAAGGGGTTTCGTATTTAGTCAGAGAAAGACAACGGACCTAAACAAAGGTGGATGGGATGGATGAGAAAGGACTGTTACCATCAAGCAGTTGCTATCAATAGGTTTTAGTGATTATTATTTCCAGGTTTAGAACCTGGATGATAACTGGCCTTAAAGTACACATTCAGAGAGGCTATAATACAGGGAGAATTAGGTACAATGTCAGTGCATGATTGTAAACATTGAACTTTTTAATTTGTAAATGTTGATTTTGCTGAGAAAGTTAAGCAGAGTACACCCTAGTCTGTTGGTTAACAGGGTTAGAACTGTAACAGGTGAACAACTTATGAAAACAGCAAGTGGGACACATGTTAGACTGTGGTTAAATGCATCTGTATGGATCAGGAGACATGGAAAAATCATCCTGTGATGACAGTGCCAACAGCAGAAACCCAGGGAACAAAAATAGTATAACAGATAGGCAGAAGGAAAATCACAAAGAATGGAAAAGAATAGTTGGACTGAAAATACAGATGAATTAGGAAAGTGATGTTAGTGGATACCAGGATGGGGGTAGCTCAAAACAGAGGAACTATCACATGCTTCAGACTATGGGAGAGTGTGAAGGTACCCCATTTGCATTTGCAGGTCTGTATCCAAACTCAGTGACCAGGAATAAAGATTTAGTTGAAAAATATGGGCTGTATGAACAAGTAATATAGCTACTTTGCACAAAAGCTCTTTATATTCCAGTATGGAGGAAATATTTACAATGTAAAATAAGCAGAACTTTCCATACAAAATTTCTGTTGTAGTTGTATATAACTACATTTTTAAATATGCTCCGTGAGAAATAAATATACCCAATCATATAACTGCTTAACTAGTCATTAAAAGAAAGTTTGATTTTAAGTCCCCTTAGAATATAGCATTTTGATGTTATATATGTCCTTTGAAGAGTACGTTAAGAAACAAAAAAAAACTTAGAAAGCTTCCTTTGGGAGTTATTGTTTAAAATAGTATTTGCATTTATTAGAGCTTCATAAGCATCAAGTGGTAAAATGTAAGTAATTAAGGTATTGGGAGTCATTATTTTCACAGGAAGACAAAAAGTTAAATAATAAATTTGAAGAGCTCAAGGGAAAAGGCCAATATTTAACGTAAGCTTAGTATAAGACGACCTAACAGAAACCAGAGCTCCAAGGGAACAAACATCTTGGGATAACTTTGGGAATTTGAATGCCTTCATATTAGGTCATGAAATAACATTGAAATATAAATGTGAAGATTGTTGACTGAAGCAGCATGCTGCCGAGCAGCTATGTGTGACATGATCTCCTTGGGTCACCACCTCCATGCATGTCATCTATGTATACAGAGGGAAAGTGCAGTATGGGACCTGTATGATCGTTACAATCAAGGAAGTTAGAGTTTCACTTCTTAAGCTTGCTTATCTATAATTTGGAGTGTTTATAGTTTGCATGCCCTGAATTTATAATTTTAATGTTAATATTGTCAACAGTTATCAAGCTAATTCATTCATAAGCTTGAATGAAGTAGACAGAAGCCTCAGTACAGAGGAATGAAAACTGGGCAACAATGACAATGAGAAATGGAAGCAACTCAGAAAGAGCCTCATACATTAGAAAGAGGGAGAAAAACAGGCAGTGCACTTGGAGAGCTTTAGGCTTGCTTTCCTCTCTCCAGAAGTGACTTCCTGTGTATATCCACACCATTCACTCCCTCAGTCCTCGTTCAAATATCAGAGACCTACCTTAAGTGATAAACTCCTCCCTACCTCAAACAAGCAAAGTTCCTACCATGATCTACATATTTTTCCAGAGAACTCAGTAAATTTCCAAATAGTCAAAAATATGACTATTTTTCTTTATCATACATTCTCTGTCTTTTCTAAAGATATTAACATAATAAAGCAGAAATTACTGCTTTGTACACATATTATTTGATCATCTGGAATATTCTTATGACCCATAGTATGATATGATTAACTGTGTGTTGAATTCAAAGAATGGTTACTAGGGCTGGGAAAGACAAATGCATTTATAGGTTACTCTTACATATTCCCAAGCAGAAAGATGAGCCTGCTAGGTAAAGGTCAGGATGACTGAGGCAACTTTTGTGAGTTTTCCTTTTTATTGTCTTAGTATATTTAGATTAATAAGATAATTATATCTGTCAGAGAATTTCACAGGCTAATGAAAGTGTAGAACACCACTATCTCATGTCTTTGCCATTGGGTCTTTATTTCTATATACTATCCAAGCAGACAATCATGTAAAGGCTTTGTTGGTACACTTCAGTGAAAGTGGAAGAAGCGCATAGCCTTGCCAAGCGTTTGCTTCAGAAGTGCATACTGTTTGAAATGGTGTTTGGCACCACAGAAAAGCAAAGTTGCAGTTAATTCCATTTGCTGATATGGCATATTGAATTTAGAATTAAGAAACAGGAAATCCCCAGAAGAAAGCCACCAGAGTGGTCTACTTTCAAGAACAGGTTTGCCAGAGTGTATGATTTCCCGGGGAGCAATGGGGGGGGGGCAATGTGGGAAGGTGTCGAAGGGGAAGGGGGTATAAAAGTGATTAAAATTGATTGAAATGTTCTGCAAAACTACACACAAATTCGCTAATTTTTTTTTAAAGAACCAGTTTGTCATAAAGTTTATCTCTTTTGGCAGATTAAATTTTAACCAAGTTTTCATAGAAAAACATAAAAGAAATCATTGAATCAAGTCAAATCATGGCAACAAAACAAGACTTTAAAAAACTCTCAAAGAATAGTAAAGTTAAAAAGATCACTGAAGTCCCAGCCCAGATTAAAGTATCAGCAATGAAACAGTGACTATGGCCTGACTGAGAGCTACTGGTGTTTCCTGGATTCAAAGATGTCTCTGAATTTCCTTTTTTTTTTTTTTTAGTATTTGAGAATTCTGCTTTTTTTTTTTTTTCTTTTTTTACTTGATTCAGTTGTATTTTAGTTTGAAATCATTGATTTTAAAAATGGTTATTACTGCCTGCTACGGTGGCACACACCTTTTAATCCCAGCACTCCAGAGGCAGAGGCAGGCAGATTTCTGTGAGTTCAAGGCCGGCCTGGTCTACAGAGTATGCTCCAGACCATCTGGGACTAAAAGGGAAACCCTGTCTCAAAAAGACCCCCCAAAAATGGTTATTACTAAAAAATGCCTGAAAACCCTGCAGTCTTGATCTTAAATGATGAGTACAGCAGTGCACACAATATTTGTTTTTATTTGCTTTGTTTTGGCCTCATTTTAGACCATAAGACTATGTAAGTAAAGCAGAAGATACGTGCAGAAAAGCTCACAAAACTGAAATAGATAAATATGAAGAGGTATATATGTTTGGTAAATGGCCTTGATTTCATAAAATTCACTTTAAAAATTTATAATGTGTGTTAGTTTAGACCTTACTTTTATAATATAAATTTTATTTTTTATTGTTTATCTTTGTGTGTATGAGTGTGTGAGAGTGTGTGTGTGTGAGTGTGTGTGTGTGTGTGTGTATGTCTGTGTAGGCATGAGCACATAATGGTATGTTGGAAGTCAAAGGAACTTGGGCGTCGGTGCCTGTCTTCCAACTCCTTTGAGACAAGATCTCTCGAAAGCCTCTGCATATGTCTGGCTCTCTGGCTCACTAGCTTCAGAGGGTTCTGTCTCTGCTCTTTTCTTACTGTAGAAACACTGAGATAACAGACTCATGTTACTACAGCCAGATTTTTATGGGTTCTCGGGATCCGATCACAGGTTCTCACTGTTGTGTACTAAACATTTTACCCACTGAGCAATCTCCCCGACCATAAATTTATTTAAAGTTCTCAGAAAATGAAAATTATACAAAATCTTATTTTAAAAGTCTTATTATAAAAGCATATGAAGACAAATAAAAAGAATATTTCACATTCCATTGGTTAAAACAATGTTTTACAAAGATCTCTCTCCCCCTTCCACCACACATATACAAATTGGTGAAACAAATCTAAAGAGGAAGAAATGAGTTTAGGAAATTTCTGGTTAATTGCTAATGTAATCCAAAGAGCAGAAAATCAAAGCAAACAGCTACCTTTTAATAGGACACAACTGTAGCAACATGTAACATTCAACTGCTTGATTGTAGAAATCATTGTCACACAAAGCTCAATGGCTTAGCATTTTTGTGTGCAAAATTCCAATTTTGGTGTGTTTACATTACTGGTAATTAGGATGCCAGATAAGTGACAGATTACTCTCAACAGTGCAAGGGAACTCTGGGGGGTGTACAATATCTCTCTAGATTGCTTCATTGATGCATTATTGTAAAATACCTAATCACTTCACATCATATACGTGAGTTAGTAAGTATCCTAAGAACACAAGACAGTAACAAAAAGGCTGGAATGAACCTGTTTTTTTCTAGGAGAGGCAAATTGATCTAACCTTCTAACGTGTCAATAAAAGAATTAAAAAGGGGGGGCTGGAGAGATAGCCTAGCGGTTAAGAGCACCGACGCTCTTGCAGAGGACCCGGGTTCGATCCCCAGCACCCACATGGCGGCTAAGAACCGTCTGTAACTCCAATTCCAGGAGAACTCCAGTTCCAGGGGAATCCGAGACCCTCTTCTGACCTCCGCGGCATTGCACGACACGGGTGCACAGACCTGCATGCAGACATACATTCATACACATACAAAAAAAAAAAATAAATAAATAATAAAAAAAAAAAAAAATTAAAAAAAACATAAAAAAAAAAGGGATAGCCTTCATTATCGGGAAATGTTCTAAATCTCTAAATGAAAGAACTTTGTCAACCTTACCAGAATCTTAGATATATTCATGCCAATCGGTTGTCAAGATTACAGCATTCCTGGATGTTAACATAGCTTCACTCAGAGTCCCGGTTCTCTGAGAAAGTCAAGTTAGGACCTGTGAAGGCTGATGACTTCTTTTCCCACAGGTCATAACTGGGTACAGTCTGTGACTCAGAAGACAATGTATTGACTGTAGAGGATATTAGACTGAATGAGATACAGATACTGCTTTCCCAGACTGCACAAGAACAAGTCACTGTTTGAATAGTAATTATATAACACAGAAGGAAGCTATCCAGGGATTTAAGCAAAACATTTTCCAGGTTCTTGTGTGAAGAACATTGTTTTAGGTATAATCTTCTCTAACTCATCTTCTACGAAGCCAGTGACTAGATGCATAGTCCCTCCAAATGTTAACATGCATAAAAAAGCTCTGACTGCCACTAAATTCATAGGCACACAAAAGAATGAGGTACCGTAAATGCTCTACTCTACAGCTGCTTTTTCTGCAAGGCAGTGAGAAATATTGGACAAGCCAGTACTTACTCCAGCAGCACACAAGTGAATGTCTGGGAAAGATTTCAATAAGTCATAACATTATGCAGTCGATAAATATCAGATTCTGATTTTTGAGAACTGTAAATGGCAAGAGATGAAAATAAATAGGAAATTTAAATTAAAAATCAATTAGTTTTGCATCTATTCATTCTCACTTGTTTAGAACTTAATTTTTCTCAATACATAAACATAAACATAATCTCAATACATAAACATAAATGTATTTTCTCAATACATAAACATGGTGAAGTCCTTCTCAGGCATCCTCAGGTACTTCCATTATGCCTGATATCCCTATGAAACCCAGGCCTATTCCTTTTAGTATTACCAAGCATCTTTGAAAGTCTCCCTCTCCTTATTTCCACTCCCTGCAAATCTATCTGCACTGCTCTTTTTACGCCATTGTCTTGAGGTCTCAGAAGCCTCTGCTCTGTCAAATCAAGGGGATGCATGCTTCAGTTGTCTTCTTTCTCAAGCTTTTTCCAGATTTGGGGAATATTGGTTATTGAGTATTTTGAAAGTCTCCTGCCTTTTTGCACACTGACTTCTGACTTCCCTACTGCACTGCCACTAACTGTGTTAGCATTGGTGCACACCCATTTATTTCCACACTACCCTGCAGTACTTGTGTCTCAAAGATCCCCCTGTTATTAATCGTCTCTTCAGTCTCCTAGCATTCAAGCTGGGTAACTTTCTGAGACTGGCCATGCCTAAGAAGCTAACATTTACATATCAACGCAGAATTGTGACTTCTGTTTAAACCTTCAGAGCAACCCTTTCTTTTCACTCTTATAGTGGTCTGAACAGACAGTTACATTCTATCCCTATTCCAGAAATCTAAGTATGCATTATTATTGAATTCTAGTATGCCTTCTGTAAACCATTAGTTCATGGAACACTTCTTATAGAGTTTTAAAAGACACTGATGTTCCCAATTCCTTTCATGTAATTACCAAAATCTGACAAAATTTTCCAGTCTTACCTGTAATAGGAAGAACATACATGTCCTGGGTATCGGTACAATTAAAAACGACAAGGTAAAGATTAGTGATATAAATTTAGTGTCATAGAAATTTATTAATTCAGGGAAATAACAAGACGAAACATGACCACATAAATAGATGCTTAGTTGCCATTTGATAATGCCCAAAATTTATCCATGCTTAGACTTGAAATTTAAGCATCTGATTTAGAAGTACAGGATATGTTGATTGCTGGTGGGGGGGCGAGTGTTTGTTTTGTTTTGTTTTCTTACTGGAAGACTGCACTAATCTTTTTTGGACATCATTTCACAATGAAATAGATCCAGACTCCCTTAACTTCCTGGTTAAAATAAAATAACTCATCATTCCTTTCATATAATATACTTTAGTTTTGAAATTACACATTTAATATCATGTTGTCCTCCAGATTAAAATCACCTTAAAATCATGCACTACCATCCATATGTCTGATTAATGTGCATCAGCATCCAGAGCAGTCTACAGAATTTATGAAGCCCAAGGCAAAGTGAAGAGTATACTGTTCAAATGCAATTTTAAAATTTCAGGACAGTGAAAGGAGACCAAGAATGGGCTCTTGAAGCACAGGCCCCACAGCAACTACGCAGATTACCTACCTGTATCTATTTTAATGTGTATGTATCTGGGTGTTTCTGTATGTTTGAAACATGCTTAATATTTTTATGTTTTGTCTAGAAAATTAAATAAGAACTTCAGCAAATAGCCGGAGATAATGCAATAGAGTTCAGATTTCAGAGTATATGATTAATAGGTAGGTAGGTAGGTAGGTAGGTAGGTAGGTAGGTAGGCAGATAAATAAGATAGGTAGGTGGGCAAATGAGTATAGTTAATTAGTCAAAGAAGCATTTTCAGCATGTGCAATGGTATATGCCTATAATCTCAGCAGTCAGGAGGCTTAAGCAGGAAGATAGCCAGTTCAGGGTGAGCCGAGGTAACGAAGAGTACCAGACCAGCTAATGTGAGTGTACAAAAACCTATCTCAAACAAATGAACAAAATATGCACACACGCATACATTATATTAAGAATTTGCTGTTTTGATTGGTAATTGTAAAGAGTAAAACATTACAAAATATATTTATTAACTTTAATAATTTCCTCATTTAAGCCAGCATCATATTTTATTTCATTTTTAAGATTATACTGTGCTAATCATTCTGGCAATATTGTCCACCCTACTAATGTTTACTAATTGTAATTGACGAAATTTATATGTCATTTTGTTTCCTTATTGGCTTTATAATTCATTCAATCTATGAGCAAGTGTAACAGTAATTACTTTGAATTTTTTTTTCTTTTTGCATTTTATCGTACTGGAGTTGGAACCTGGGGCTGGATGTAAGCTTAACCAACTGTTCTACCTCTAAGCTATATATCCAGTGCCTTTTTTAAAATTTTGCTACTTTTTAAGACAATGTCTCTTTATATTGAGCCTTCAGAGTAGCTGATTTACAGGCCTGCACCACCAGGCCTGGCTGACTTATTAGCATTTTAAAATTTTGTAAAGCATTTTATCCTTGTCAATATGTCTGATGAAAAGATATTCAACTTATATTAAAAGAGCAGCATCTAATTTAAGAATTTATGTTGATGCTTTTCAAAATGACACTAGCTTTTGTTTCCCATAGAATTCTTTCATAATGTGATGTAGTTTGGATGTGTCCATTTTCACATAACCATAAATATTCCAACTCCTTTCAAAATAGCTCTTCAGAAAATGTTCTTCACAGTTAGGAGAGTCCTATACAGAATTTACTTCCTTCCCAAACTTCTGAATAATTTCCTCTCATTTTCCACAAATTTTGCTTACAGTCAGGTCTATTTCTGCCAGGCTTTATGGTGACTGCATAAGAAAGGAAGACAGAGTTCTCCATTTAGAACATTGTAAATCTATGCTTTTTTGCCCTATTCAGTGAAGTCCAACAGTTGCAAGCTGTAAGCAATCACTACAAGCCACAGCCAGGAATTTAACTATTTCTCATCAGCTTAGGTGTATTTGGAGAATTTCACAGTCACTCCAGGCTCATCTTTGTACTTGCTATCTTCCAGTCTAGGTTTCAGGGAAATTTTGGAAGTGTATGATTTTTCTCACTGGTTTGGTTTCCTGTTCTTACCCCATTTTTTTTCTCTTTCTTTCCTCTTCAGCTTCCTTTCTGCCATCACATGCATTCTTTCCTGCATTCCTTCAAGCACTCATGCAAAATCTTAGTTCTCTTTCATCCTGTCACATACAGGTGCTGGATTCTAGCCACCTGCTAGATAGGCTTCTAAGTAGAAGGAAGTTGTCCTGTCCAGGCACCAGGAAGGAAAGGCGGGTGGGAGCCTAAGTCACATTCCAAAGAGAAAAGCACAACCCAGCTCATTCTGGGCCTTGAAAACCTGGTGCACAGGAGGAAGTAGACAGAGACTGAGTGACAAGTGAAATCAGATGCCCTGCTTTGAGTAGGATGAGGGGTTGTGGGCAAGAAGAAGAATGGAAAGGATCTTCTGGCAGGGTTTCTTTTGGAAGTGCCACCAACAGGACACGTTCATTGGTTGACGTGGAAAGTAAGACTAAAAGCAGGATCCAAATCTAAGTATCCTACTTGAAGCCCTTCTTTTTGCCCCTTTTTACTGTTGCACCGTCACAGAATCTGGAGCTCTGTGCCAGCTCCAAGTTCATTCCTGTTCAGGTATCCAAGCTTCAGAAACCTGTCCTGACGTTTCTGCACTGACCATGTCTTCTCACTCCTAGTGTCCACTCCCAGTTTGCTGCATTCTTCACTCATGGGGTTCCAGCCATGGACTCGGAAACCAAACTGAAGGAGGTTTTTGTCCTATTTTGGCTATGCACAGCTGTTTCTTAAGGACTCCTCTGTTCCCACAGCTATCTGAAAGTGCAGATAAGAAAATGGTTTGCCTCTGGGAAGTTTTGCATACAGTGATATATGTAAAATGCAGATTACAGTACTAGCACAGAATAAATACTAGAGAAATGAGAGCCATTCTCATGATCCCTTTGCTGCTGGTTTGCACTACCCAGCTTCTCCTAGGCAAGGGTTTTGCTGAATATGAGGAACAATATTAAAGTAGGAACTGCCTTGCTAATTCGGGCAATGTTAAAAAAAAAAAAAAAGAAGAAGAAGAAAATGAAAAAAGAAAGAAAACCTCTGCGGTGAAAACATGGATAGTTTCTTAACCAAGCACACTTATCAGAGTTACTATGATTAATTTGAGTTTTGTTTTTCTAATGCTAGCACTCACCTACTAGATTTGGTGGGCTCACAAGAATTTTTTTTCCCTAAGGTTCCACCTGAGCAGGTGTATTGTACAGAAGACAGAGAGGAAAGTGATTAGAGGGGTTGGAGGGGAAGAGGGAGGGCGTGACTCTCTTAATCATTCTTCACTTCCTTTTTTTTTTTTTTTTTAACAAGATGACTTGGCAATGTCTGCCACATCCGCGGCAGAAGCGGCGACGCCTCCTCGGTGGAATTGACTTTCAATAACCAGCGTTCGCCCTGCCGCACATTTGTGGCTTCTGTGGACATATTAGCAACCGTTGGTTCTAGCTCCCATTCTGCCATTCTGCCAAGGCGGTCAGAAGTCATCTGGAATGCCTTTTCAGCCTGAATCTCTCTGGTTCATAATGTCAGCGGGCTTCACCTGGGGTGCTTTGGAAACTTGCAGCGTCTGCTGATCCTGGTCCAGGTGCACAGTGAAGCAGCTCAGGGATAAAACCCAAACACTGACCCTGCAGCCCCAGCGCAAAGTAGAAACTGAAAGTACGCTGCCGGCAGAGCCTACGGAAGTTATGGCAACAGCAGAGCGCCCAGCCGGCCCGCGAAGCGTGCTGCCCCTCCTGGGATGGATGGACCAGGCGCAGCGTGGATGAGAGGGGACAGCTGGTCAAACTACCCCTGCCAGCACAGGCCTGCGGCCACTCCGCGGAAGACCCGGGTCCTGGGCGTGATTATGGGTGGTGAGAGCTCGCTCCAGCTGCAGTCGCGGTCATCATGACTACGCCCGCCTCCCGCAGACCATGTTCCATGGTAAGCGCAGCTCTCGCGCGCGCAGGAGTCAGTGCGCCTAGCGCGCCGGGGTACTCCGGGACACTCGGGGAATGCCACCCGCCCCCGCACCTCCGCACGTCCGGGAATAGCTCGGCCTTGCACTTTGGACCTGCTGGGAGCACGGCTTCTCCCAGGGTCAGCCACAACCCGCGCCGAGCATGGTGCCCAGAGCCACCTGCACCTGGGCGTGCTGCCCTGGGCAGGCGCGGCTCCGGACGCCCGCTTTTGATTCCCCAGCCCCAGCGCAGCCACCCCAGAGCCACAGGCGATGGCGATAGCAGCCCGCAACCGGGTCTCAGTAGTCAGTGGCTAGCAGCCATAGACTGACTGTCCCGAGTCAGCGTCGCCCAGTGCCAACACCGCGCCCCAGCAGCCCTTCCCAGCTCTGGCTGCGCTAAGTTACTCACAGGCTGCCTGGGTTCAGTGAGTCGCTGGGCTCTTGCAGCTCCGAACTTCCTAGAGAATGTAAGAGAATTTCCCCCGGGATGTGCTTTTAAACCCTAAGGGACAGGTCACTGGAAACCCCCCTTGTCTTCCTCAGTAAGTCTGGGATTTTCCGACTGGGGCTGTACATTGCGCTGTTTGCTGGGAACCCAAGTCCGGATTTTACTTTTATTTTCTTTATAAATGTTTTCTACATGATGATGGTAGGACTCAAATAGCCAGGAATCAAAATTCTTGCTCCCTCCGCCACACACCTTCAGATTTCATACGTTTTCATGTATACCGAATAAAAAAGGACTTAAAATGAATTAAGGACAGAATTGATGTGGGCTGGAATCCACTGGAAGCTGTGTGGCCAAAGCAAAGAGCTAAAACAAACAATCAAGCAAGTAAATCAATATTCTAAGAGAACAGAGAATGGGTTGTGAAGACTGAGGATGTGCTTAGGGAAATTGGGATGTTTTACATACAGTAAGCACTTCCTAAAGCAAGAGGACGGGTGGGGGTGTGTGCAGAGGCAGAAAGCCAGACTTCTGCTCTTTGGATGTCCTCCGTGCTGTGGCTTCCCTGACCACTGCTTAGGTCCAGTCATTTCCCCTCTCGTAGAGAGCCATGAGCTGACATAATGGAGCATTTGCTCAAAACAAAACAAAATTGTGGAGACTACAGAGAACATCCAAGATAATTGTGGAAGATTTGTAAGTGATATCCTCTAGATGTTTTATATAGGATTGGAAATTGAGGGTTTCCCAGCTTCCTTTGCAATGTCCTTGGCTCTCCTGAAGTTGGTTCTTTTTCTGCTTCACTCCTGACTTTAACCCTTGTTTTACTTGTGATTTGAAGTAGGGAAGTAAAGGGACAAAAGAAAGCAAATGGATGTAATTTTAACAAGGATACTTACTTCCATGGATTGTATCCATATTAGTTATTCACCACAAATATTAGCAATTCTGATAATTATATAAGTGGCTTTCTCCCTCCCCCTAAAAATTACTAGAAGCTTAAGCTCCATCAAGCATGTACATGGTGCTACTCTTTAGTTAAGTAAATTTCTGATAAGACCAAATATTTACTCCTTTCCCCTGAAATAGAAGTGTATGTTTCAGAACTTGGCCAGGAAGTACCTTAGTGAGGTTCATGCAGAAGAAAAATCAATTTTCTACATGTCCTTTGACTATCTCTATATGTAGTTATGTTATAAGAAGCAATATCATTCAGTTGCTAAGAGCTGAATTTCTAGATTACTCAAGTTGAGCAAGTCAGCTGAGAGTCTGAGCATTTCTCAGAAACACTATATTGGAAAACTGTTCTTTGGTCCTTAGATTCTCCACCTGTAAAATATGAGTGGGGTGTATGGAAGTAGTTCATGAAGTGGTTACACAACTGAATTTGTAGTGAAAATAGGATTAGGGAATGAGCTTCTTGGCCTTCAAGACTGATGAAAGACTGGATATAATGGACTGAAGAAGTTAATTTATTTATGTTCACTTTGACCCCATAACTTAAGTAGCTGAAGATTAAATGTGTTATTTGGCTTACATTGAAAACCAACAAGAATTTTTAGATAGCCATCATTCTGGTTCAACCAAATTCCCTACAGAAAACAAATCCTCTAGTTTCAATCCCTTCAGGAAATTTAGAGACAATCCCACAAGCCAACACTTGTCTTGCTTTGTTCCTATGGTTTGTCTTCTCTGTGACCTAATATAAAGTCCAAGGGGAGTCTGTGGAGTGCATGCCTTTATAGTATGAAGCAAAACAAACAAAATATGATAAGAGTTGAATTCCTTTCCCATTGGGACAACAATGTCAAAAGGAATCTTCAAACATAAAAAAAAATCTTCATTTATTACTGTGCAGTTGTGTGGAAGAAGAAACTGAAATTACAAGTTATAAATTGTACAGCATTAATGACAGACCCAGGAACCCAAGACATGTGGGACCTGGGCCTTGGTGTGGTTATAGAATTGTCCCCAGGCAATTTAAAATCTGAAGAGTTTCTCTATTAGGATGATGTAGAATATTACAATTTTTAAGTGTTTGAAAGCAGAAAGACATTAAGGTCACTGGAAGTTTTCATTTTAGAGATCAGGTAAGTGAAGCTTAAATGGAATTCAGCTGTTCACTGAGCCACACAGCCCATTGTCATTCCAAGACAAAACTCCCAAGTCTCCATAGTCTAAACTCTCTCTGCTTTGTATTGTGCCCTAGTCTGCCAGGAGCTAACTTATTCAACAATACTGTACATGTGGGCGAAACTATTTTTTGAATAATTTTAGAATTGAAAAATTCATTGTAGAATGCATACACGCACAATCTGAATATTCTAATAAACCAACACTGTAAAGCAGTCGCAGTATGCTCATTTGAATTTGAGGAACACATTACTAAAAATTGGCATGAAGAAGAAAACTGGCACTCTTCTAAAGTAAAAATTCACCTGTCGAAACATGGAAGTTGTATATTTTAAATACACACACACACACCACACACAATTGCAAAGCGTCTCTTTTTTCACTCTACATTTAATGATTTCATTACATTGTTCAAGTTCATTTCAAGTTGTGTGCCCTCTCTTTTTCCCTTTTCTCTTCCTCCAAAACCATAACATAAAATAAAAGAGAATATATCACTATAAAAATTTGTATAGATCTGATAAAATCCACTAGTAGTTGGTCACTGAGACTCTCCAAGTGAAAGAAAGACTGGTAATAGAAGAGAGAAGATGAGATTAATGCTACTTCATAGAAGTAGGTTTCCTTCAGAACACCAGTCTGATAACAAGAAACTAGAAGATTATGGCCCTTAGGCATGATGGTGTATGCCTTTGATCCTAGCACTCAGGAGGCAGAGGCTGGGGAATCTCTGTGAGATGGAAGCCAGTCTTATCTACATAGTAAGTTCTAGGTCAACTGGGGCTACAAGGAGACCCTGTCTAAAAAAAAAAAAAAAACCCAAAGATTATGACCATATTTTTTTATCAATTTCGAATGAGATAGAAGCCTCAAGTTAACATCTGAACTGTTTGTGCTACAAAACTAGATTAACTTGAAGTAGCTTTTTTATATATACAGTATAATAAAATAATATGTATGTCTATATATACATGTAAATTGGTAGATAGATATGTAGGAGAGAGAGAGAGAGAGAGAGAGAACAAAAGAGAGAGAGAATGAGCACAAAGGAGAGAGAGAGAAGAGAGAAGGAATTCTAATTGTTCCAGGTCCATGGCACTTGCTCAAATAAAAGCAAATATGATCATAATCATTATTGCTTTGACATTATTTCTCATCATGAATAAAAATATTTAATGGGGATTTATGAATAGATTTCATGACCCACTCCTGGACTCTTCTGTGTCTATATCAAGTGTTAGTCGTATATGAAGTTGTGAAGTGTGATTTATGTTTTTCCCACAATTGCTATCCAACCCACTTTCTGTATCTGTAAAAATAGTTCAATAAGATCATACCTTATTGGAGAGTGTGGTTGCCTTTTTAATATGACTGAGAGCGGTAAGACGGAGGATATTCCTAGGACATCCTTCACGGTCTTTGGGCTCTTACCACAGTATCAGTTCCACTGGCTTGAAAGAATGTTGTTTGGGTTCTTATTTAGAGAAGACACACAGAGAACATAATGTTCTGCACAGGTATAAGGTTAATTTGGGAAATTCACATAAATAGATGTTCAGCACAACTGAGTTCACAGAAAGCTACAAGAAGACGGAAGATTCATGAAGAAATGGGTCAGATTTAAGGTTTCTAGGTACCATCTTATGCATTTTCCCAGATGTTATGATTTGTAATTCATTCCTTTTAATTGGACAGTTGCCTCCTACCAAAAGTGATCATGAATCATCAGTTGAGAGGATGTGAGTCTAATTGTTGAGCTTTTCCTGCAATGACAAGAAGTTGAACAGAGCTATGCTTGGAGAAATTCCGGGTTTCTATAGAATAAAGAATAAGAGAATAAGTGTACATAAAAGAATAAGACAGGAAGAAGAATTCATAAGTACAATAGAACTATGTCAGGGTTTGGGGAAGGTAAAATTATTGTAGCTATAGTACAAAACAATGTATGTGACCCCAGCTCCCATAGCTCTGCCTCCAGGAAGACCTGGATTTGCCTTCAAATGGACTGTGGTTTCCAGATGAATAAACAATCACATGCATGTTACATAAGATTTAAATGATATGTAACTTTGTAAAACTGCAGTACACTTCTTTATCTGTAGACATATTTTCTTTCAGGGCTGTTCTACATAAATCAGAACTTATCCAGCTACCATGCTCCTCTCTCACTTGATGCTTTTCTGCACTTTCCCTAAAAGCCATCTCTATTTAAGAAGCAGATAATAGCTAACTCTGAAATCCTGTTCCATCTAAATCATGATACAATATCAATTTTATGGTGCTTTCTATTCTATCCTGAAACTGAGATGCATTATAAGATTATTATAAATAGATGTTCAGCTGGGTGTGGTGGCGCATACCTTTAATCCTAGCACCCAGGAGGCAGAGGCAGGTGGATATCTGTGAGTTCAAGGCCATCCTGGTCTACATAGCAAGCTCCAGGCCAGTGGGACTAAAGGGAGACTCTGTTTCAAAAAGACCAAAAAAAAAAAAAAAAAGAAAAGAAATAGATGTTCAGACCAATTGTAAAATCCATTGTAAAACCACCATGCCATGTAATATGACTTGACTTTTAGCGCATTCTTATTAACTGTTGAATTTAGTTTCTTTTAGGTATATCTTTGGAATTCCTCCCTTGATTCTTGTTCTGTTGCCAGTAACTTCATCTGATTGTCACATTAAAGATAAAGAAGGCAAAGAATATGAGAATGTACTAATGGTCGGCATCGATGAATTGGTACGTGTTTATTTTCTCTTCCTTACATTGTCACTTATTGGGAAAATTTGAAATATACTCTTGGTATCTAGTTTTACAATCAGATATTCATCTACATTTCTTGACAAGAAATCAAGATAACTATGGAATCCAATATAATGAACTAGTAACTATATTCCTTAATGGTTGGCATTACCTGACCTTTAAGAATCTTTCCTTGGACCCAGTGTCTCCCACTGTCCATTTGGATCCTGTTTTCCTTTTCTACCAATAAGCGGATTTACTTATCACCATTACTTGCATTTTCTCACCTCTTGTTTACCCTGTTAACATTAGGAGATTGAAAATAAAGGAGTGTAATATCTGAAATTCCTGGTGAAAAGAAATGTATAGTTATTTTACTGGAAGTTGTACATGTGCATATGTATTCATGTGTATACTTTTATTACATAAATTTTATTACATATAATTTATCTAAGTTAACTTTTACTTGCTATGGCTAAGATATTTTCTTAGTAGATTTTATATTTTACAAGCAGATGTTGATTTATGAAAAATTTGAGCAAAAAGTTAAAAATTTCCATATACCTCTTCTCTTCCTTGAAAGCTTTCCCTACTTTTTAAATTATTTTTAAAGTAATGTAGTGCATTTGTTAGAATAGATAAATCAGTATATATTAGTCAAAACTCATACTTGACATTAGGCTTTGTTCTGTTATACAGCTCCATGAGCTTGAATAAATATTTAATGCCATGTATCTACAATGCAGTTTTACATACAATAGTTTTACTGCTCTAATGTTCCCCTGTCCTCAATTGACTCATTCTTCTTTTCCTTCTCTGGACACCTGCCATCCACTTATTTGTACTGTCTCTATAATTTTTTCTTTCCTAGAATGTTGGGTAGTTGGAATCAATCCATATGTCAATGAATTATTTCACTTACAAAAGTGCATTGAACATTCTTGAATGACATTTTGTGGCTTGACAGCACATATTTTGCTGCTGAATAATGTCTACTTAATGTATACACTGTAGTGTATCTGTTCATTGATGGAAGGAGGCCTTTTTGTTTTTGTTTTACTGATTTAGGGACAATTATGAAGAGGCCTCTATACCCATTCATGTACAAGGTTTTATGAGGACATTAGTTTTTATTTATTTACACAACGACTTCTGAGACTGATTGCTGAATGTAGTAAGACTACATCTGCCCATGTAACAATCTGTTGAACAATTGTTCAAAGTGGCTGTAGTGTTTCGTTTCTTATCAGCAATGGTGAAGTTCCTAAGGCTTTCCATCTGTGCTAGCACTGAGATCTGTTGATGTTTGGGATTCTGGCCATTAGAATAACTGTTTCTTAGTGTCTAAATGTTGTTTTAATTTGCAGTTGCATAATATTTCTGATATTATCATGTATAAGATGTCTTACTGTCCTCTGCATATCTTATTTAGTGAAGCCCATGATTTCACATCTTAAATAACATCTTGAAGAGAGTCTCTCAGCTGTTATCATGAAATGTATCTCCACTTGTTTGGTCCATTCTTTGATTTCTTTCATCAGAGTTTTGTACTGTTCCTCATATAGGTTCTGTCCATGGTTGGTAGACTCATGCCTAAATATTCTGTGCATTGGTGCTACTCTAGATGAAGCTGTGTTTTTCACTTCAATTTGCATTTATTCATTGCTGGCATATATACAGTCAATTGGTTTTTGCATATTAACCTTGTAACTTGTAACATTTCTATAATCGTTGATTTGTTCCAAGAATTTGTTGTTCATCATGGGTCCTTGAGATTTTCTACATACACACGAATGTTATGTGTAACAGTTAATTTTCTTTTGTGGTTAAAGCATCTTATCAAGACAACTTTGATTTAATATGAAATTTTACCTTTGTAGTCAGACTGAAGCTTTATGTGGCAAATAAAATCCCTTCCAAATGTTCACAAGATAGAAGACACTGTTTAAAATATCCCCTCCTTCTACCCTACTGCCTCTTCAACATACAGTGAGATGGGCTGAATTTTGGAAGGCCATGGTTACTGAATCCTGTGCTGCAAAGCCTCTGATTTTTGCCAAATGACAGAGAGGAAAAGGAGCCACTAACCAGTAATTGCCATGTTTTCTATTCTGTGATATCTTGACATTGAGTATGTTAACTGTTGTTGCTAAATTAATCTTTTGCATTAAGATGATGTTCTGATTTCATTGTATTAACTGAGCAGAGAAATAAGTAGCATTGTTTCAGAAACATTTAACAAGCAACTATATGTATGCAAAACTATGGAGGGAGGGGGCAAGAAGGATGAGGGAAAGAAGAAAAGGGGGACAGAAAAAGGAAAGGAGGAAGGGATTGTTAGAAATTCAAGAGAAGTTTATCCAAGAATTCCATAGCATGATTTTTTGGCTTTTTCATTTGCATATTTGTTTCCCCCCCCACAAATATAGAGGAGCTTATCTCAACATATAGAACAATACATACACAGCAACATAGATTATTCCTAAAAGTCAAAATATGGCTGCTGTAAAGATGATTGAGAAGACATTGAAGAATGCCCAGTTAATGAACTCGACCAAATAATGTGTGATAATAAAAAGCATAAGGATGCTTTCTCTAAAGAGGAAGTGGAAAATTTGAACCAGAATGAAAGTCACTACCAGAAGGACTGCAGAGCAGATTTAGTCGCTCACTTTGAATACTAAATGCTTAGCAGATATTACTGACTTCAGTAGAGCCAGTATGTATAAAGTGCTTTTCAGGATTTCATGCTTTGCATTTGATAAATCATCTAATCCTTGGAATATTCTAATAAGAAAAATGCTCTCATTACATCTATTTTGTAAGGTCACCTGAAGGCAGATTCTGGACCATCATTGCCCACATATATGGCCACCACTGTCTTGCTGCCCAACAGCGTAAGGCTGTATGTAAGTTTGATATATGAAGCTGTCATGGAAAACCCTTTTGTGTGAATGGTGGTAGATTTGGTGGATATAATAATGGCCCAGGGTAGATCTTTCTTCCAAGAACCTTGTTGATGTAATTTGTGGTGGTAAAAATTGTAAATGGCAGTGAAAAGATCAAGAGCGGCCTCCTTGTGTCCTTTCAGAGACTTGTGGTAGGCCAGCTCAGTGTTCCGGGAGGAGGGGAACAGAGCTTTGGGTTGACATATAGAAACTGTTGTGGGATAAGGAGGTGATTGGCAAGACTCTTAGGTCTTTTAGTAAAAACCACTGAACCTGTATTTTGAATGTACATTTCAAATTTATTTGTATGTTATCATACTCTAATAGTCAGTTTTCTATATACTACAAATAATACATACGGAAATGAAAATTTATAAAGTAAGATAAAAACTTGGTAACATTTCTAAACTTTACTTCAAATGAACATGAATAGAACTGTAGAAATTATGTGAACTCTAATCAAGAGTCCAAACAGACTCAGAGTAAAGATGAGAATCACTCTTTTGCATATGGTGTGTGTGTGTGTGTGTGTGTGTGTGTGTGCATATTTGTATGTGTGTGGGCATATGTGTGTGTACACAGGTACAAGTACATATGTGTGCATGCAGAGGCCAGAGGTGTCTTTCTCTATCTCTCTCCACCTCATCTATTGAGGCAAACTCTCTTACAGGACCCACAACTCAAAATTTGACTACACTAGCTACTAGCCAGCTTGCTCTAGGGATCTGTCTCCATATTTGGAGTGCTGGAAATACAGGCAGCCACGCCCACTCACCCTTGCAGTATTGGAGATCTCCATACTTTGTAGCAGTGCCCTCTAAGCCATCTCTCCAGTCCCTCCACGTCACCCTTTCTACCTAATGCAGAGGGAAAGTGAGATTCATACTAAATGACAGAGTTTAACTCCCACATGCTCTGCCAAATATCAAACATGGATTCCTAGTACTTGGTTTTGAGATAAAGTTAATCCTTTTAAAAAGTACAATTTCATGGTGTTTAGCATATTCAAAAGTTGCAAAATCATTACCATGGCTGCTTAATTCATATCATGTTTCATGACCCCTCAAAAACCTGTAATCATTAGCAGATTTCCCCCATTGCCCTTCAGCGACCATCGGTAGCAACTCATCTGCTTTCTGTCCCAATGGAGTTTGGTCTTCTGAGCATCTTGTGTAAGTGGAGTCATACACAGCCTCCTCCATTTGGCTTTATTGGACTTCTTTGACTTGGCATGCTTTGAAGTTCATACATGTCATAAGATTTTCTTTAGTCTGTACACAATTGTTTGCAGTAGTTTTCTGCATAACTTTGTAGCTCAGTGTCTCCAATTTTATATCTGATTTTATTGATTTGATCTTCTGTCTTTTTCTGTAACTAAACATTTGTCAGTTGTCTTATATATTCAAAATACTCAACCCATTTCCAGAGTCTTCTAGGCAGCTCATCATGTCTTTAGTGGCTTTCATCAGGACTTCATGCTTATAAAAGCTTGGAGAAGGAGGAGCCTAGTGAATCTGGTCAGTTGCAGGGACTTCCTGAAGCTATTTAGTTATTCACTTCCTGGGTTTTAATGAGTCTCCCTGAAGGATGGAATGTTTCATTTCTTTCTAGAAGATCCTGGGTCTTAATGAATTTCCCTCCAAGATGTAGTATCAACTGCTATAAAACAGATGCTCAGAGTTTTGTTGTCTACCCTGTGACATATTGCAGGCCCAGGCTTCTACTTGAGGTGTGGGTTCTTGTATCAGCACCAAGTCAGGCTGACATCTAACAATAAGTTAACAGCAATTTGGGTAGTAGAGGTTTGAGAGGCAGTATGAGTTCCTTCTCTGAAGAAAGCAGCACTTTGAATCAAGTTAGTTCCTCAAATAGGCCTTAAAGCCAATGAGGACTTCCGAAAGCTTCTATAGTTAAGACACTTGTCTCCCACTACTATGGGGTATTGCTGATACATTCCCTTACCTTTTCCCCGTAATGTGGAATTTCCTGCAGTGTGCTTTGTTTAAGTTGCCTTTCCATGCTATTTAGGTTTCCTGTGATGTCATGTAGGTATCAAGAGTTCTCTCTAAGTAAATCACCTCCAAGTACCTCCAACTCGCCATGACTCTTCTCTGAGAGAGGGCATCACTCTTCATCACGTGGCTCTACCTCATCTTCTTGATGAAAGTCTTATACTGTTTCCAAATTGATTTCACCAGGTGACAGTTCAGCACTTGACGCTTCTAAATTTCTTGTATATCCCTGCACAAATTTTTCTTTTGTATTCTAGTCACTTTACTGGATGTCAAGTGATTTTTTAATTTTAATTTATTTTTTCTTTTCGAGACAGAGTCTCTCTGTAGCCCCAGCTGTCCTGGAATTCGCTCTGTAGACCAGGCTGACCTTGAACTCACAAAGATCCGCCTGCCTCTGCCTCCCACATACTAGGATTAAAGACATGCACCACCAGGCCCGGGAATTTTAATTTTCTTGATGAATAATGTCAAGTATCTTTTAATTATTCAACATTATTACCTTCCATTTATATATCCTCTTCAGAGGATAATCGATTCAAATCTTTTGTTGCTTTTAGATTGAATTGTCTTTTATTATTAGTTGTAGTACTTGTGTATTTGATACTAGACCCTTATTAAATATTTCAGTTTTTCAAACATTTTCTTTCATCCTGTTAGTGTCTTTACAGTTCTTCATTATGTTCTTAAAAACAAAAAAATCTTTAAGGCTGGGCATGATGGCATACTCCTTTAATCCCAGCACTTGGGAGGCAGAGGCAGGTAGATCTCTGTGAGTTTAAGGCCAGTCTGGTCTACATAATGAGTTCCAGGCCAGCTGGGGCTACAGTTGAAACCCTGTCTCAAACACACACACACACACACACACACACACACACACACACACAAATCTTTAAAAAGTGTAATTAGTTCATGAATACTCTCAAACTAAAACATAATTAATCTGGAGAATATTGAAATAAGATAAATAAGATAGATGAAAAAATCAAAGCAAGAAAGAGAGATTAAACAACACACATTTAGGTAATATATGTCAATCACAAGTTTTCAAAATTAATTATTTGAACTAAATGAAAATATTTCCATTAAAATAGTTGATGGAACCCAGTGAGAGTGTTTGGGGGCATTGGCCGTATATATAAGGGAGGATGAAATTGTAGTGTCTGTAACTTGATGGTTTTAAAATATTTATCTTTGCTTCATTTTAATTTATGTATATTTATGCATATGTGTGTGTGCTTTGTATATGTGGATATCCACAGAGGCTAGAAGAGGGCATTGCAGCTACTGAAAGTTGTGAGCTGCCTGATAAGGCTGCTGGGAACTAAACTCAGATCCTCTGGAAGAACAGCAAGCGCTCTTAACTTCTGATCCATTCCTCCAGCCCTTGTAACTGTATTATAATGTTTATATAGAATGCAAATAGTACTGAAATAATGAGCACAACACTGAAAGAGAAGAAGAAAGTCAGAGAATTGAAACTACCTGAATTTAAAATTTATCTTAAATTTTCAGTAAACAATATATTGATGAAAGATGAGACCAATCAATAAAACTGAGTAGAGAGCCCCAAACAGACTCACAGCAAATACTCAAATGATCTCTGAAAAAGGATCAAAGGCAATACCACAGAGAAAGTTTAGCTTTCATTCAGTGAGACTGGATGATACTAGAACAACTGAACACTAACATGTGAGATAATGAAACAACAAAACACAACAGACCTATGTTTTTTCCCAAAAGTTAGTCTAAGATGTACTGATGATCTGAATACCACATACAAACCATAAAACTCACAGAAATTAAGGAAAGGATATCTGGGTTTCCTTGGATTCAATGAGTTTTTAGATATAATACCAAATAGTAAACGCTTTTCAAGAAAAAATATTTATATATGTTCATTAAATTAAAATTTATGCCCTACAATACTATTAATAGAATGAAGAAATAATCTAGAATCTGAAAGAAAATATTTATAGGACATGTACTTGATTAAGAACTTATATTAAAATTATGATAAACCATTAAAGTCAAACCATTAAAAGAGAAACAATCCAAGGTAAATGGGTACCTGGTCTGAACACATGCCCTACCAATGAAGATATATACATAGCAAGTAAGGATATGAATGACCCTCTGTATCATTTGATTAGGAAATTGCCAGTGAAAACAGTGAGCTACCACTACACACCTGTTCCAAGCTCTTCTGCTTGAAACTGTGACAACACTGCTGGCAAGAAGGTAGAGCAACAGGAGTTCTCAGCCATTGCTGATTTGTGATGGGAATGCAATTCGGTGCAGCCAGTTTCCAAGACAGTTTGGCAGTTTTGTGCAAAACCAAGGATTGTCATAATCACATAATGCAGCAGTCATGCCCCTCAGTGTAAGGCTAAATAAGTTTAAAATGTACAGCAAACGAGAACTTTTATGCTTCTGCTCCTAGATCATTTTATCATTAACTGCAGAAAATCCGGGCATGAAATCCTCATCTTTTAGTAAGAGATGGCTGAACAAACTGGCATAATTATTTAATTCAATATAATGAGTAGTTTCAAAAAAAAGAGAGGAAGAAAGTAAGGGAAGAAGGGAGGTAGGAAGCTGAAGAAAGGAAGGGAGGGAAGGAGGGAGGGAGAAAGGAAAGAAGGAAGGAAGGAAGGAAGGAAGGAAGGAAGGAAGGAAGGAAGGAAGGAAGGAAGGAAGGAAGGAAGGAAGGAAGGAAGGGCAAGTGTGTAATCCAGGCACTCAGGAGACTAATGTAGAAGAGCTGCAAGTTCAAGGCCAGTCTGGGATTTCTAGTGAGCTACAGCCCAATCAGATTGAAAGATTGAAACCCTGTCTCAGAAGAACAAAACAGAACAGAACAAAAAGAGCTATCAAGCCACAGAGGGCTCACAGGAATCTTAAAGCATTTTATGTGAGAGAGTACAACTGAAGGTGCTACATATTATGCATTTTCAGCAATATGGCATTCTGGGAATGGTATGCTGTAGGGTTAGTAAGAAGAGCAGCATTTCTTCAGTGCTTTGGGGAGGGAAGCAGACAGGAAAGTGGAGCATACAGGTTTATGGCAGTGAACTGCCCTGCTTGATGCTGTAATGCCAGATACCCAGCTTTACATATTTGTGAAAACTCATGGGCTTTCACAACACAAAGAGCGAATTAATAAGTCTTTGAAGTTAAATGAATAATAATGTTTCAGCAGTAGCCCCTGAATTATAAAAAAAAGGTTCCAGAGATAGTATTCTGGACAAAATGAGTTTGAGAACCCAGTCTTTATGTTACTAGAACCTTTATGCTCTCATAAAGGCTGGATTGTGTTGGCCTGGTATCCTCTGACAAGGGGAATTCTTCTGGATGAAAGGATTTCTGATTACTTGTGTAGACTGGACACCATGTTCAAGGTGGCTGCAGAAAGTTTGCTCTGGAAAACAGTGTTAGGATTGTTTTCACCCTAGGATCCAAACACCCCAACACTGGACATTATAGATCTCTTTGGAGATAGTGATTTGTAATCAAGTATGATTTAAATAACTATAAGATTTGGGCTTCAGGGCCTTGCAATGTTGGAGCTTGTAGGGAAACCTGAAACTGTAAAAAAAAAAAAAAGGAAGTCCAACTATGCTGCATTGTTTTACTGTGTGTTGATATCTTTCAACTACAAGAGAATCCCAAAACAAGGAGAAAAGTAAGCCCCAAATAGTACACATATCAGATAGTCTGTTTTCAGTACATGTGATGAGTTGAGTAATGCCTTGGAATCTTGGACAATTCCAAAGCCTGGGGAGAGATTTTCACTAGTCTAGCAGTGGAGATAGAATTAGTGTAACTGAGAATTTGAGATCAATATAACCTTGTAACAATCAGTCTGCTGAAGCTCTACCCATCTCTTCTGAGGGAGAAGCATGATTTCATTATAAAGATACAGTGGGACCTAGATTCTAGCCTTCACATAGACCTTAATACTCTGCACTAAGGGGCTCATATTCCAAAGGTCAAAGATATGTATTAACTGTAATTCATGATTTAAAGTATGTATGATGGGGCTGGGCTAAGATGGCAGAGAGAAACATCAAAATCAGTCAAAATTGGTAGCCTGAATCTAACAAAGGTATAAAATAGAAATTCAAACTAAGGAAAATATGTTACATCCAAGAAATTCTTTGAAAAATGAGAGCCAAGGATTGAGGAAAACATTCATACATTTGTCACTAGAAGCACCTAGCAGCACCCCTAAAAAGGTCATAACACCCATTTAAAGTAATAACATAAATAGCGCAGTGCATTGAATAATGGTGCCCTAAAGAAAAGTGCTTAGAACCTAAAATTTGTTTCCAAATAAGGGGTTTAATATATAATATTGAACCTTCAGATGACATCGTGATAGACTAGGTGGATATTTAACACACTAAGAAGTGCTCTTAGAAGTAAAAAGGAGAAGCCAGGGTTGATAATAGGGAGACCTATGCATGTTTTAGGCATGTTTTACCTTCTTTCAATTTTGCTGTGAGATGAAATCTAAAGAGAGGAGAGAGTGGGGAGAGGGAAGACACCACCTACTATGTACAAAACTCAATGAAGCAGGAAAAGCTGCAATAGGATTCACTAGTTCTTACCTGTAGTGGCCATTCTCCAACCTGCCATACATCACATTCTTTTATTTTTCTCAAGGTTTTTACAACTATCTGAAATTATTTGATAATTGAGTGCCAACTCTTCTTTGTTAATTACTGCATTCCCCTACTAACTTGCCTATTGTTGCTAGACCAAGCTGTAGAATGAAGAATTCCCTTCTCATTCTGCAATGATAGGTTTATTTATCAGACTTCATTTAATGGTCCTAGAATGTCTTTTTAGAAATCATCCTTTGTTCTACTGGCAACTACCCCACTTTTCTCTCTAGAATTTTTGAATATATTCAACCTGGTACCTTACTCTGTTGTACCTTGTGTCCTTAATTAAAATTCAGCGGGGGGGGGGGGTTGTGTGGTAGATCTTTGGATGCCATGCAAAAGCTCCTAGGTATATCACTGGGCAACACAGATGCGTGCATATGTATGTACACACACATACACTCAGAGAGAGAGAGAGAGAGAGAGAGAGAGAGAGAGAGAGAGAGAGAGAGAGAGAGAGAAAATGGGTCCTAGAGTTGAAATCAATCAATAAATTTCAAGTAAGTTGTAAGGTGATTATAAAGAAAGCATATAAGCAGTAATGATTACAAATTCACATGTAGCACATTCTTTAATTGCTGATTAGATTGCCACTTTAATATAGTATGCAGCAATTAGAATATATTAACCTCAAGACTGATGAGTGACTATAATCTAAAATGCAGGAGTTAGGGTCTCAATCAGTTTGTCAAGATCTCTTTAAAATATCAATTTCTGTTCCTTAATGGTTCAGTTATTTAAACATTTATTAAGCACTTGCTAAATGCAGTTTGCCAGTGGGGAAAAAAATGATTTTCTCCACTTTGCGTCAACTTCAGTGACTAAAGATTGAATTTCAGTTTCAATAGGACACTGAAAAATAAGTAGGCATTAAAAAAATAAAGTTGTCTTTTTTCAGAAAGGTTTATTTGAATCAAGTCTGAAATCCGGGACTTTGAATCCTGGATCCTGAATCCTGAATCCTGGACTTTGCATGCCCTTATACTTCTTTCTCAGGGGTTATGCAGCAAATAATGTAGGCAACTATAAAAAAAAGACCAGTCATACTGAGTCCAAGGCCTGTGAAGTTCATAGTTTTGACAGAGAGCTAAATTTTTAAAGAATTACAACATAATAATATAATTTATTATAATTAAAAATTCTGAGGATGCACAACTAATTTGACCATGTTCTTCAGAACTTATATATAAGTTGATGGCCCCTGTGGCTAGAATTTAAGTAAGTATAGAAAATATGGAAGCTAGGATGTGGCAGGCTGAGGAAGGTGAACTGGATTTTGTAAGATAAGCTGATGGAGAGCTATTAAATACCTTTTAACTATGTACTGGTAGAATTAGATGTGGATTTCAGAGAGGCACCTCACAGACAGAACCTTCAGGAAAAAAAGGTACTTCAGTATCTATAATTGAACATAGACTGGTTATGGCATGTTACTTTTAAAAGTGTAGCACAGGTTACAAAAAGAGCATATATGCTTTAAGAGATTACGGATGTGCTACTGGGAATCTTCTCCATTAATTTTATAGAAATTGTAGAAAATATGTTATAAAAAATTGAAAAATGATAAAATATATTTTTACACTGTAAAATAGTATAAAACCCACTGCAGAACATACTATTAAAGAGATGGAGTTCTTAAAGGAAACTTTTCCAAAAGAGTGGTGGAAATGAAATGGCCCCCAGCACTAGGAGAGGAAAAGGAGAAACTTCACCAAGTTGGAGCATGAAATGAATGCTCCAGCCACAGAACCGATACAGAATCTATTCTAGTGACAAACTGAGGCCTCTTCCAACTCCTTTTCCATAATTGCTCAGTTATTGTTAAAACTTGTTTGATTTAAACCTTGCCTGCAGATGTTCTGTTGCCAGGGCCTTCATCACCTTTGAGGAAGGACACTGATATAGCTAATATACTTAGGCTTTCATAGCTATTTTGTAAATATTGTATTACTGATTTTTATTAGCTTTGAGCTCACATCTATGCCAGGATTAAACACTTGTTTTCTGATTTCAGTCTGGTTTGTTTATTTTGTGCTGAGAAAGTTAAATCTCAGCCAGGTAACTGACAATTATCATTATATAGACATTGTAGATCATCTAGTGATTTTTGTACTTCAGTTGTTTATTGATTATTCATACTAATTCAGTGGTCATCATCTGTACTAAGGAATATAAGAATAGTAACATAATTTACAGAGAATGAACTTTTCTGTGCACCATGATTATTAGAGCAAATAATGCCTAGTGTACCCTGACAACATTTAGACTAATTGCTAATTATAATATGCAAGAGCAGCCAGTATTCTTAACTGCTGAGCCATCTCTCCAGCCAAGATCTTTATTAACTTTTGTTTTTGAAGTCTGATTTAGCCATTATTTCTTTTAATAAAATGCTACACAAAACTCCAATGAATCCCAGAGCACTAACTGGCTTTGTATCATAGGAAGTTAGCTTCTGAGGATTAGAAGACTAAAGACTAGTGTGTGTGCCTGGTGTCTAGACTGAACATTGATCAGAGCTGAAAGCATTTTAATCAAAGGCACTTCTTTATTATTTTGTTTATCAGACTTTGAACAAGTCAGTTAATGTTCTTAGAACCATCCTTTCTCAACTTATGATTGGACTTTTGATTTGCCCAACCTCTAGCTTTCATTCTACTTATAAAATTATTTAATTTAAGTGGTGCAATTAAGTGTAGATCAGTGTTCTTTGTATTGTATTGTTGTAGGCTTACAAGTCCCTTTTCCAGGCTTTGAGATGGATGCCTAATTGAACTAATTCTAAAATAGCAATCTACATGCCTAGAGCAGGATATACTAACTTTATTGTCTGTGGCACTGTGCCAAGTGCAGGTGGCTGTTATTGCCAGCTTTCCAATAACTATGCAGTTTATCAGTATTTGAATTGAACATTACTATCCAAGGAAATCTGCCAGCTGTTGAATCATATAATTCCTGGAACACCACTTCTTATCCTCAGTCTTACATAACAACGCCTTAGCTAACAAAAACTAATAACATATTGTATATCTAAGGTGCATCAGTGAAATTGGAAAGACATTCCACAAGGGGAAAGCACATATTCACCTCCAGAAAGAGAAATCCAAGGAAGACATAATTTCACACAAGAGTCTATTTGATAGCCAATACTTGCTTATTGTCTTTTTGTGAGAACTTCCTTTGTTTGACTTTCAACAATATTAGTATTTTCAGCAAATTTTCTCATTAATCTATTTTTATGCTGTACCTCGTCAAAGAAACCATGTATTAGTGTTTTTTCAGTTTAAAAACAAAATATGTTTATTCAGCAATAATGATACATTTTTAGAATTACAAAGTGAAGGAAAGAAGGTTCTCAGTGTTTTCAAGTTCCTTGAATGTTGCTCTTTGAGATTCAAGGAGAGTAACTCAGTATTCCCAGGACTTCTCAGAAATTACAAAATTATGACTATTTTAAACATACTTCTAGCAGTCTTCACACTCTAATATTTGAATAGGTAAAACTTTTTTATGTGTATGTGACAGGGTCTCACTATAGATGTCTTGGAACTCACATGTTGACTTACAGGTCTCAAAAAATAAAGTTATTCTAGTAATATACAGTGCTATTAAAAATGTGAATTTAGGGGCTGGAGAGATAGCCTAGCAGTTAAGAGAACCGACTGCTCTTGCAGAGGACCCGGGTTCGATCCCCAGCACCCACATGGAGGCTAAGAACCGTCTGTACCTCCAATTCCAGGAGAACTCCAGTTCCAGGGGAATCCGACACCCTCTTCTGACCTCCGCGGCATTGCACGACACGGGTGTACAAACCTACATGCGGACAGTACACTCATACGCATATGAAAATAAATAAAAATTAAGGGGCTGGAGAGATGGCCTAGCGGTTAAGAGAGCCGACCGCTCTTACAGAGGACCCGGGTTTGATCCCCAGCACCCACATGGCAGCTAAGAACCGTCTGTAACTCCAATTCCAGAACTCTAGTTCCAGGGGAATCCGACACCCTCTTCTGACCTCCGCGGCATTGCACGACACGGGTGCACAAACCTGCATGCAGACAGTACATTCATACACATACAGAAATAAATAAAATTTAAAAAATAAAAATTAAAAAAATAAAAATATGAATTTACATGTACATAAAGTATTTTAAAGTACGTGTATGCACAGATAGGTAAATAGAATATCAGAGGCTATTTCATGTGTATGGGGTTTAAGATTTAAAGACTTTGACTTTATTTTTTGCTGCACTAAGATAAGGTGAGCACATCATTTGCACAGTAAATTAATATATTAAATATATTTCACTTCTCGATTCTCAGTAAAATCAACATCATTCACATTTCTGACAAGGAAATAATACCAACACAGACTGAGTGCAGCTCCTGCTCCCAGCTCCCTCTGTCAAGTTAGCAGTGACGGGACCAGCTAAAGATGATGCCAGGGGTATAGGGTTTCATAGAGATCAGCGTAGTACATGATAATGCTTAGTATCTGTTATCTTTCCAATAGACGTTCGTCAATGATGATGTGCAAAGGTAAGTCCAAAATCTTAGTTAAATTGAACATGATTTAACTTACAAATATATGGGATTTTTTTTTTCCCCCATAGTCTTTTGGGAGAAAATATAGAACATGACTTCCAAATGTGGAGTAACCTTTTCATTGATTTTACAATGACTGTCCCAAACTGAAGAATGCCCATTTACTTAATAAGATATTGCATAATAAGATTGGAGCTATTGCCTTCAATCAGACTGTTCCAGTTATTTATTCCTTTTTTTAAGTTATTAATTTCTAACAATATAGAACTCGTACAAGCAACCTTCCTCCTGATTCTACCTTTGTTCTTCCTCTCCATTCCTCCCACAATTCATGTCTACCAGTCACCAAATTTGCTTCTCTGGGCAAAGTGAATAGCGTTGTATCCAGAAATGTAGAGCTGAGATTATAACCCTGCTCAGCCACTTCCTAAGGGTTCCCACTAGTTGTTCTAGAATACAGGAACAATTCTTACCTGGGCATCCGAGGAGAAACAACCTGTTCTTTCACTGTAGGCTTAGTCTAATCATCCCCGAATTACCACCCATTATATTCCTAATACTACAACTAAATGGGATTAGTGTTTCCCAACAAGCTTCACATTTTTGGATCATGGGGCTTTTGTTTAATTCCTCATTCTGGAATTTCCGGTTTTCTCTGTCCTTTTTTTCCCACTCACATTCTGAAATTTAAATCCCGCTTACTATTAAGCTCATGGTTTCTCGAAAGATCAGTTAAAATTTATCTATTTTATCTTTATTATTAAGAAGACATTGTTGTGTATCTTATGCAAAAAAATATGAATTTTCATGTACATAAGATATTTTATACATGTATGCATGGATAAATAAATAAAGAGTATCACAAGCTATCTCATCTCATGTGTATGGGGTTTAAGGTTTAGAGACTTTGACTTTATTTTCTTGCTAGAATTTGTCTTCTATTAAGTTAGATGATTTAAGACTTTTGAATCAAGCTCACATTACCTATATGGCAAACATGTTATAGTAGAAAAAAATGAGCATTGTAAACCTCTGTTTGCATGCCACCTTTCTTTCTAAGAAGAGAGATTCTTCAGATAGGAGATGTGACATCTGGCAGATGGCTTTTTTCCCCTTTTTACATGAGGAGGAACATCCTCCTCTCTTTGGGACTAAGAATGAGTTGCTCTAAAATGCTGTTAAGAAAGGACTAGAGTTATTCTATGCCTGTGGGTGAATTCCCTGATCATGTGAAGGTTCCATAGCAAGCCATAAATCTTCATTCGTGGACATAGTGGCATCGGAAGAGAGACAGTCTTCAGAGTGACCAGAACCAGGGAGCCAGTTCTGAAAGCCCAGTCTGAAGCATTTCACAGACTATCTACACACCTGTGGCAGGTATATAAGTAGGAAGTGACACTGAAACACATTTACTTGCCTGGATAATTGGAAAGCCCTGTAGTGGAGGTTGACTGCTTTCAGTTATAACTCAGCTAGAGTGCCAAATTTATTTATCTGCATTTGTTTGGCTTTATATTTGTATGTTATTGAGAATAATCATTGCCTTGGCAAAATGAGGAATATCTCTAAGTTAACTCTGATTGGACTGTGAAACATTCTTAGGTCAGTAAAAGATCAAGATTCAGAAGCTCTTACTTTGGTTAGGTGAGCGGACTACTTAGGCCAGAGACTTGGAATACCCTTATTGACTTGATTCCTAAGTCTTAGACCAGTCAGTGGCCAAATCAGAGGTGGCAATAAGAGAAGGTCCATAAAACTCATGACTATTAAATACTGAAGAGGCAGAAATTGATGACTAGCTTTTCCCAAAAAAATAAGAGTGAAAACCTGAATCTTGATGACTCTAAAGAGCATGGTAATAACAATAATATAGAAATGGCTTCATAAGGGGCTGGAGAGATGGCCTAGTGGTTAAGAGCACTGATGGCTCTTGCAGAGGACCTGGGTTCAATTCCCAGCACCCACATGACGGCTGAGAACCATCTTTAACTCCAGTTCCAGGGGAATTTGACGCCATCTTCTGACCTCTGAGGCATTGCACAACACGGGTGCACCAATCTACGTGCAGACAATACATTCATACACATAAAAAATAAATAAAATTAAAAATAAAAAAATGGTTTCATAAAATAACCAACATTAATTCTGAACATATAGAAACACAATATTAAGGTTTTACATAGGCACTAATAACATGCAAAGAATGTGACTTTAGACTTGAAAGTAAAAAGAGATGACAAATCCTTCCCCTTATATCACAATGACTAACAGATATGTAACCTGAGAAAAAATTTAATTTTATTAAATTTTGGAAGGCACTTATAAGACAACTAGTGTTTTTTCAAATTATAAAAGGATAACAATATAAGCATGGTCATTTAGATATCAAAATAGAAAGTAAAACATAAGTAATTGTAATTAATATCTGACACAAAATCTTAAATATTTTAAACTTTGACATTAAGCTTAATTTTGTGCACACACACACACTTATAAATCAGTCTGCACTGTATGAGATACACCTAAAATAAAATGAAAATTTTAACAAACCCCTAATATAAACTATACAAATTGATCACTAAAAGATAAATGACATAAAACATTTATAAGAACAGGCCATTCATAGCAAAAAAAAACGCAAATTTCTAATTATCATTAAATGCTGTTCATCTTCTGGGTGTTAATGAAATAAAAATTTAAGTGATAAGTCATGATGAGGCATAACTTTTTTACACATCAGGATTGGCAAAAATGTTAAAGGCTGCTGGCAGCTGACACTATCAAGATGATAGAAGAAGCTTCCTTATTTTCTTGTGGAAATGTGATCATTTCAGAAATTGACATGCTGTTTTATTCAGTAAATTTTACTTAAAATCAATTCTACAGAAATGGAAACATCAATGTGGAAAAAGATAATATGAATGTATACATATATACACACACTTATAATAAACATATAGTATCTATACACATGATAAGTGACATTGCTTTAAGAACAAGTACTTGTTTATTCATCAGTAAGAAATGATGATAAGATAATATGATACACATAATATGTAATATATATTTATGAAAATTTTTCTAGATGTACTTGGCTTACAATGAAAATCATCATATAAAATGCAAACCATCTAAAATGGGTTAAAGGTTAATATGTGCACACACATATGATGCTATCTTTTAAATAAAATAAAAAAGAAGTATCATGGGCTGGAGAGATGGCCTAGCGGTTAAGAGCGCCGACCGCTCTTGTAGAGGACCCGGGTTCGATCCCCAGCACCCACATGGCGGCTGAGAACCGTCTGAAACTCCAATTCCAGGAGAACTCCAGTTCCAGGGGAATCCGACATCCTCTTCTGACCTCCGCGGCATTGCACGACACGGGTGCACAAACTTGCATGCGGACAGTACATTCATACACATACAGAAATAAATAAAAAAAAGTATCATAAATCTTATATGCATGCCTAATGAGCCCTAACTATGTCTCATGTACATTTCCATACATTTTCTTGGAAAATAAGAACACTGTGTTGAGTGTGTTCATATATTATGTTCAACTTTGGTGAAGGAACTGCACGCTTTCCCTCTTCAGTTTACAACAAGGAAAAGCTAGAGAGAGCTTCAAGCTTGGGGAGTCTGTGAGCCTTTGCTGCTGGCTCTATTGAATATTGTTGGTCTGGTGGATCCAGTCTTTGTTAATATAACAGAAAAAATAAAGTGAAAATAAAAAATATATAGCATGCCATTTATTATTTTTGTATTAACCATGTAAAACGTTACCATTTGATTTTTTTTATAAACAAGGAGCTGATTTTTTTCCAGAAATGAATTTACTGATGAGAGTTTCTGCATTTTCTTATAAAAATATGTACTCATAATGAATCCTTTATAATGTCTAGAGTCAATCTTTACAGGGCTTTAGACACTTGAAAAGCAATCTGTCATTTGGGGGGGGTCTTTTTACTCATCTCAATATTCTAGTTATCTCCCTTATAACATATTTTCAATGCATGCATTTCTTTTGTCTTTTGAAGCAGGGTCTCATGTAGCCATGGCAGGCCTCTGAACTGCTGTGTTGCTGATGATGACCTTAACTCTTGATTCTTTTGCCTCTGTCTCTCAAATATTGGGATTACAGGGATGTGCCCCCAGGCTCGGGTATTTTCAATATTTTAAAATTTACCTCTACAATTTAATTTCAGTAAAACATAGTGCAAGTAATAAAATTTATTTTTAAAAAATACACTTAGTTTCACAGCTAACACATGGGAGCTGAAAGTACAGAGTTCCTATACTCCCTGGCAACCTCTTCTACCAAAAATATGCCCTAATACAATCTAGAATTCTACACACTGACATCACCCTAGATCCATATTTTACACTGGAGTTCTCATTTGGGGTTACTCAATTTGGGGGTTAGTTTTTCAAATGCCATATATTCAATCACTGTCCAAGAGTTTCATTGTTTCAAAAGTAAGAAAATAGCAAAGCCACTTTAAGTGTCTATTTGCAGCATTTGTGTGAGCATGTTTTTAGATCCTTCTTTGAGTAAACACTGAGGGTCAAGATTTCTGGGTTATATAGTAAGAGTTTGCTTAATTTTGAAAAATAAACAAACCAACAGCCTTTCAAAATGGAAGTACCAGTTTGCATTCCCATGGGCGATGATTAAGAGCTCTTGTTTCTCCATACCCTTTCCACTGTTTGGTGCGGTCAGTGTTTTAGATTGTATCTATTGCAAAAGACATGATAAGAATGTGGTACCTCACTGTGGTTTCATTTTCATTTCCCTGGTGACATATGCTGCTGAGCGTCACCTCATGGTCCCTGGCTTCTTCATATCTTCTTTGGTGAGGTCCATATATGCAGACCTCAGGAGGATCTTGATTCATTTTCTTATTGCTGTTTTAAGCTTAGTATGTAAAATTTTAAAAATACCCAAGTCTGTGGCTTGTCGTTGCATTCTCTTGATACTGTGTTTTGCAAAGCAAAAGGCTAATTTCTCTCAGGGATTAAGTCTCTTAAAGTGTTGTATTTCAGATGGGTATAGAAGGTGCAAACCATTAATCCCAGCAGTTGATAGGCAGAGGCAGGAGGATCTCTGTGAGACAGAGGCTAGCATGGCCTACATAGTGAGTTCCAGGCTAGCTGCACTCACAAGGAGGCCCTATCTGAAAAAAAATGCACATAAAAAGTGTCGCACATTGAAAAATCCCATAAGCATGTACAAGCTCATCTGCGTTTCCCCCTATGTTATCATCTAGGAAAGGTTTTAGTTTCCCATTTTTAGTAGATCTATGGTTAGTTTGAATTAATTCTGTGAAGAGTGTAATATTTGTGTCTACAGCCCTTTGGAGGAGAAACATATCTATCATCTATCTGTCATCTATCATCTATCTATCATCTACTTATCTATCTGTCTAGCTAGCTAGCTAGCTATCGCTGTCTTCTCCCCAAACACAGTGTTGAAATACTGTATTGTATTGACTTTAATGTTTGCCAAAGGTGACTATATTTATGTGAGTCTAGTTCTGAACTGTCAAAATTCTCCCATAGAACCATTTGATTATTCTTTTATCAGTACCACTGAATCTTGATTAGTACTTTTCTAGTAATTCTTGAGGTTAGGTTATGTCAGTCTTTAAACTTTGTTCTTCAATATTGAGTTTGTTATTCTGGGTTGTATACTTCTCAATGTAAACTTTAGAGTCCTTTTGTTAAGACTTGTAAAATCACTTGCTGGAGGGCTGGAGAGATGGCCTAGCGGTTAAGAGCACCAACTGCTCTTACAGAGGATCCGGGTTCGATCCCCAGCACCCACATGGTGGCTGAGAACTGTAACTCCAGTTCCGGGGGAATTTGACGCCCTCTTCTGATCTCCACGGCATTGCACGACATGGGTGCGCAAACCTACATGCAGACAGTACACTCATACACATACAAAAATAAATAAAATTTTTAAAAAATCACTTGCTGGGATTTTAATTTGGATTATATTGAATTTAGGGTAGTTTGTTGATCTTGGAAAGACTTGATATCTTGAAAATTTAGTCTTCATATCTAAGAACATAGACTATCTCTTGCTTTCTTTTATATTTCTTTGGTATATTGCATCTAAGATTTTTTTATAACTTTCCCTCATATTTTGCTAAATAAATGTCTAAATATTTGATTTTTAGGAATGTCAATATAAAATGGTAAATTTACTGTTTTTGCTGGTATAGTAATCTGACATTTGGGTTGTGGGTCCAGGATAGCTGGCTACAAGTAACAAAATCCATGGCACTTCATGTTTTTTACACTAATGAGAAAGTTCCTCTTTAGTTTTTGAATTTCCGTTATGAATGTATGTTAGATTTTGTAAAAGAAACTATTCATATTGATTCAATCGTGTGATTTTTAATTATTCAGTTGATAGAAATTAAATTGGTATTTGAATATTAAATTAGACTTACATGGATAGGATAAATATTATACATTACTGGATTCAACTTGCTAATATTTTGCCTGAGATTTTTGCCTCTAGGTTCATGAGACATATTAATCTGTAGTGCCTTTGTTTTCTTTGATTATTATGGTAATGCTGATCTTATAAAATAAGTTTGGAAGAATTCCTTCTGGAGGATACAACAGAAGCGAATTCTTTTCTTTAACACTTGGATTCGCCAGTGAACCTTGGGCTGAGCATATTTTAAAATTATTCAAATTTTTAATAAACCAAGCATTATTCAGATGTTCTTTTCCTTCTTATGTGTATTTTGGAAGACAATTTCACCAAATAATTGGTTCATTTCCTTGAATGTATCTATAATGTGGATGGGGAGCTTCAAGCTACTTTACTATTCCTGTAATGCCCAGATGACCTCAGAGATGTCTCTCTTTAAGATCTGGTGTTAAATGTCTCTCTTTAAAATCTGGTTTGCATATTTTTTATTTTCTTAATATGGCTAGAGGCAATTCTAATAATATTTTCACTTGGAGGGAAAGGTAGTTATTATTGGTCATCAGGTTATTTATTGACATGCTCTTCATACTGTATTGACTTTGTTTTGTTCATTTTCTTCTCTAAAATTTATTATTCCCTTAGCTTTGAATACTTTGATTTTAATTTACCTTTGTATGGTTTTCCTAATTTTCATTTTATATTTTATTTTTTAAATATTTTATTTATTATTTTTATTTTATATGTATGAGTGTATTGCCTGCATGTATGTAACTGCACCTGTGTCCAACATAAGTCAGAAGATGGTGTTGTATCACTAGGACATGGAGTTAAAAATGGTTGTGGGGCTAGAGAGATGGCCTAGCGGTTAAGAGCGCCAACCGCTCTTACAGAGGACCCGGGTTCGATCCCCAGCACCCACATGGCGGCCGAGAACCGTCTGAAACTCCAGTTCCAGGGGAATCCGACACCCACTTCTGACCTCCGCGGCATTGCACAACACGGGTGCACAAACTTGCATGCAAACAGTACATTGATACACATACAGAAATAAATGCCGGGCGTGGTGGCACACGCCTTTAATCCTAGCACTTGGGAGGCAGAGGCATGCGGATATCTGTGAGTTCAAGGCCAGCCTGGTCTACAGAGTGAGTTCCAGAACAGCCAGAGCTACAGGGAGACCCTGTCTCAAAAAGACCAAAAAAAAAAAAAAAATAATAATAATAATAATAATAATAATAATAAAATAAAATAAAAAATAAAAATGGTTGTAAGCCTCCATGTAGATACTGGGAATCAAATCCGGGGGCTCTACAAGAGCAATAAGTGCTCTTAACCACTGATTCATCTCTCCAGTCCCTGTTTATTTATTATTATTTTTTTTAGGTGTATCAGTATTTTGCCTGCAGGTATGTATGTGTATCCAGCTGTCCTGGAACTCACTCTGTAGACCAGGCTGGCCTTGAACTCACAAAGATCCGCCTGCCTCTGCCTCCCAAGTACTAGGATTAAAGGCATGTGCCACCACGCCGGCTATTTATTATTTTCTTATTGTATGAATGTACTGTCTACATGTAGGTTGGTGCACCCGTATCGTGCAATGCCATGGAGGTCAGAAGAGGGTGTCGGATTCCCCTGGAACTGGCGTTAAAGACGGTTCTTAGCTGCCATGTGGGTGCTGGGAATCAAACCCAGGTCCTCTGCAAGAGCAGGTGGTGCTCTTAACCACTGAGCCATCTCTCCAGCCCCAGGATTCACCTTTTAACCATACTGCTGCTTTCATATAAAAAATAAATATAACAAAGACTATGCTCAGTTTGCCTTACAACTAGGAATTTTGTGGCTAGCATCCACAATTTTTTTTGTGTGTGCTAGCATCCACAAATGAGGAACACACTGTGTTTGGGGTTTTTTTTTGTGTGTGTGTGTGTGCTAGCATCCACAAATGAGGGACACACTGTGTTACTTCACTTAGCATAATGTCTTCTAGTTCCATCCATTTACCTGCAAAGTTCATGACGTCATCTTTCTTTACTGCTGCATAGAACTCCATTGTGTAGATGTATCACATTTTCTGTATCCATTCGTTTGTTGAGTGACATTTGGGTTGCTTCCAACTTTTTGCTATTGTGAAGAGAGCTGCAATAAACATAGATGTGCATGTGTCTTTTCAATAGGATGAGTCTCATGGGTATATACGCAGGAGTGGTATGACTGGGTCAGGTGGCAGGCTCATTTTGAGTCTTTTAAGAGTTCTCCACACTGCTTTCCATAGGGGTTGCATGAGTTTGCATTCCCATCAGCAGTGGATGAGTGTTTCCCTTTCTCTACAACCTCTCCAGCATTTGGTGTTATTTGTTTTCTTAACCTTGGCCATTCTTACAGGGTAAGGTGAAATCTTAAGCTGGTTTTAATTTGCATCTCCATAATTATTAGTGACATTGAACACTTTCTGAGATGTTTCTCAGCCATCTTCACTTCTTCATTTGTAAATTCTCTATTGAGCTCTTTAATCCATCTTTTGACAGTGTCATTTTTTCCTTGATTCTTTGGTTTTTGAGTAATTTATATATTTTGGATGTTAATGCTCTAGCTGATGTATCTTATTTCATTTGAAGCATCTTCTTCTACAGGATTATTCAAGGGAGTTTCTAAGTAAAATATTTGTCTACAGTGTTTCATAGTACCCAAAGTTTTTCATTCAAAACATTTATCAAATTGAGAATTAATTCTGACTACTGAACTAATCTCTGTCTTTATTGCCAAACAGAGACTTACTGAGAAAAGGACCCATGTGTAATTGTTATCACAGTTGTAGCTCTACTACTAAATTGTACTTGATAAATGACTTTACATTTAAATTAATGACTAAATACCAACTCAAACTATACTCTGCTAAGGTACTTGACAAGCTACAAATTTGTACCAATTGAAACACTGTTCTATAAACACTAAACACCAAACTGCATAGAGATAACACATTCTCTGAAAAGAATCTAGAAGCTACATACAATAAACTCCCTACATGAGTCTTTATTATGGCCTCAGATTTTTGTCCATGGATGGGTTGTGATAAAGATCAGAAATGAATTATTATGTAGGAACAAAATGTTTAAAAACTGGCAAAAAACTTAAGATTGTACCTTTCAAGTCTATGTAAAAATTTTGGATTCTGAGAACAAGCTCTAAAAAATAAGTGTAAGTGAGGAGAAGAGGGGCAGCAATTGGCTCATAACTGCAACAAATGCCCGTGAGTTTGCTTAGGGCACATGTGAACATATGATTCACTGGGAGCCCTAATGAATTTCTATTCTGAAAAGACAAATATGGAAAAATTTAGAAAACTATTTTATGACAGAAAATATAGTAATTAAGTAATAAAGAACAAATGGCCGGTTCATTACCTTTGTCTCTAATTTCCATTATTTTTGGTCCATTAACTGATCTCTTCCTAGCTTTTCCTATATAACAAATAACTGCAAAGGCATAAGAGTATGTATTTTCTGAGATTCTCCAGTATACACTGGGTTCATCACTTGCACATGATTTATCCTCATAAGATGGAGAAATATGGTAGTTTTAGCATATAACCACAAATTCTTTGAGATATTTGAGATGGGTTTAATTCCTTTCCTTTGGACATAGATTAGATTTAGCACCCCATTTCAAACCAATGGCATAAGGCAGAAATGACAGCATGAAACTTTCAAATCTAAATCATAAGGGCAGAGAACTTCTTTCTTCTCCTGTACACTGAAAACTTGGACAAAAACCTGACATCATGTTTAAGGACTCAAAAAATTCTATAGAGAGGTCCATGTGGTGGAACCTTGAGACCTCCTGTCATAGTTAAATGAGTGAGGCATCTTGAGAATAAATCCTCAGGTCTCAGTCAAGCCATAGTAACTACAGACAAGTCCTACACCTAAACTGAATTCTCGTGGAAGATCCAGATGCAGAAGCTTCTCCCAAAGTCTAATCCTTGGAAACCATCCAAGTGTAGGTCCTTATTGCTTACACCAGTTTTAATGGAATTTATTATGCAATAATAAATAAGATACAAGCTGCTGCCAGATGTTGTCATCACATAGAAAATCACAAGTACAAGAAGCCAATTTCAAGTGTGCACGTGTGTTTTAGGTCTCTGGTCTAATCTGCTAATGTCCACAAGTGAAAAGTTAATGTTTAAGTAAATTCCAAGATTTATGGAAAGAGCGACATGCTATTTTGTAGTAAGCTAAATAACAGCCACTCAGATGTCAAATTCTAATCCCCAGAAATGCATGGTAAAGGAGTCTTTGCAGATGTGATTAAATCTAGGATTTTGACATAGGAAGATTATTCTGTATGAGCCAGATGAGCGCTAAATGCTATTGCAAATGTCCTTATTAAACAAAGGCTTAGGATATTGGAGGCACACAAAGTGACTGAATATGGTAATGTGGCCATAAGCAAGGAGAAGTACCAAGGAATGCTGGCAGCCACCAGAAGATTGAGCAAACCATGGCTTTTCCATCTAAGCCTTCAACTGACACCTTGATTTTGGGTTTCTGACCTCTAGAAGCATAACTGAATCAATTTACAGTGTATTGAGCCACTAGATTGCTGGCAATTTGTTGCAGCCACACTGGGAAATGGATCCATTCAATGATCTGTGGAGATATGCTGAGTGTTAGTTGAACAATAATCAAATTGGATTAACACCTTCAGAAACTCAGAAGCATTATGTTCTGATTCTACCCGAATGAATAAATGAACACATAATACATATGCAAAGTAAGAAGGAAGAATTCAAATAGAAAGATTAAGATCAATGGGCAGAGGTGATTACATGTGGGTTCAATCCCTGGGTCCTTCAAGGTGACAGAAGAAAACTCTAGAGTTGTCCTCTAACCTCCAAACATGTGTTGTTGCCAAGAGCATACTTATACATTTCTCCCTTTCTCTGTTTCTCTCTCTCTCTTCTCTCTCTCTCTCTCTCTCTCTCTCTCTCTCTCCAAAATAAAATTAATTAATAAAAACCATTACCCATAAAATTAGAACAGAATGCCACCATTTTTTTTTCTTAACAGTTTTTAAATAGGAGCTAAAATAAATGCATTATCAAAAAAAAAGAAAATGGAGTAAAATGATGATTTGGGAGGATTTCAAGTGGAATAATGAATAGTAAAATATAAACTAGAAATAAGTGCCTCATTAATCAGATATATGTAAGATTTGATAGAAAAAAACAAAATAGAAAAAATTAAATGATAAATATATTTTAAAAGTGATATGGAAAACATGTCTTATCTTTGGGTTTGTCCAGAAGAGGCTGGAATATTTAATAGAAAAAAATGCAAATGTACAGTCTGGTGATATGAAAGCTGTAATTCTATGAACAACTTTGTGTCATGTTTACAGTGGATAACGATGCAGTTCCTACTGTTATTTAGCTTTTCTATTGTGATTTTTCTCTATCCTGAATAAATTAGAAATAATGTTTACAGATACCAGAAATGCCCACAAGGAACTATTATTTTGACATTTATTAAATCAAGACATGAGCAGTAAGATTCTTTCTTTATGAATTCTTACTCTGAGCTGCTCTTGATAGGTTTGAAAGACAACTTCAGAAGCCAATTCTAGCCTATGGGATGTTAGAGGTATACTAAAGTCACATAGTTAATTCTTCATCAAACACTTGGCAGACAAATCAACCATCATAATATTGCTTTTCTAATGATCTCTTAAAATCAAATTGTACACATTTCCTGGAACATTAGCCTGACCAATAAGACTTTTCAAATATCATTGCTATGAAATGTGTTAGGCTGCTCCAAGAAATGTTAATTCTGTGACCTATTTCACACAATATGTTTAGTGAGTTGAAAATATATGAAATAGCTATATATTGATCCATGTTCTTTTTTGATAGATGGCAAGGAAAGTTATATTCCATGCTTTGCCAATGAAAAACATATGATCTGTTGTCCTTGAGATTAAATGAAAGTTAATAGGACACGACTTAATAGACAAATATTCATTTTTCACTACCTTTAGCTATGACAACATGAAGATAGTTTTGGAAAAATGTGTATTTTACACTTGAAGTGTTCATGGCATGACTTGGGTGGTTGGCATCCTTTTCCAAAGATAAGAAGTCAATACACTCAAAGGATTCACCTGTCTTTCAGATGCCACAGGATACCAGGTCACTGCTTAAATTTTTTTCAATATAGGATTTTACACAAAATGTTGAACTAGGATCATTAGTACATGTTGAATCTTTAAACGATTGTGAATTAGGCCTTACTTCCCATAGGTAAAACAGTTAACACATACATTTTAAGGTCATGATAAACCAGAGACAACTGATCCTTTGCCTTAGTAGTAAAACTGACACACACTTCTCTGAGAGGCAGATGAAGATTAGAAGCCCTTTGCTAAATCCTGCCCTTACTTCACTTCTTGTTTCTGACAACATCCTGCAGGCTAAGACTGCCTGAAGTCTTAAAGAAGCTCTGATGGCCTGGACTACAGTTTGCTGGACAGAGCTACTTCAATCCAGTGCATAAGATTTTTGGAATCCTTCTTCCTCATGTGTCAGCTGGGTTTTTTGTTTTGTTTTGTTTTTTGTTTTTTGGGTTTTTTTTTTTTTTTTGAGACAGGGTCTCCCTGTAGCCCCAGATGTCCTGAAACTCACTCTATAGACCAGGCTGGCCTTGAACTCACAAAGATCCGCCTGCCTCTGCCTCCCAAGTGCTAGGATTAAAGGCGTGCACCACCATGTCAGCTGGGTTTTTGATTCAAGTAACCTCGATGCTTTGTGCTACATCCCATAGAAATGAAAAATGAGCATGCAGTAGTCCTCTTCCATCTATCTAATGTGTGCATTTTCAGTCCCGGTATTCCTCAGCACAATCCTGTCTCATACATAAAGGGAAAATGAATTGTTTAAAATGTTAACCTTGGGGCTGGAGAGACAGCCTAGCGGTTAAGAGCACCGACTGCTCTTGCAGAGGACCCGGGTTCGATCCCCAGCACCCACATGGCGGTTGAGAACCATCTGTAACTCCAATTCCAGGAGAACTCCAGTTCCAGGGGAATCCGAGACCCTCTTCTGACCTCCGCGGCATTGCACGACACGGGTGCACAAACCTACAAGCAGACAGTACATTCATACACATACAGAAATAAATAAAATTAAAAAAAATAATGTTAACCTTAACTCTCACTGTCAAGAGTTTTTTTTTTTTTTTCCTTTATTCTAATATAAATTCCCTTTCCTATTTGGTAGGTGCCAGGATGTTGAATAAAATAACCTTTTAAACCCATCATAATAATTAGTTTCAAATGTTATAGTAGTTTGTCTATAATATAACTTCTAATATAGGTGCTTATATTTCCCTATGGGAGCCAGTATCTTGAAGAATTCTGGGGTTAAAATGATTGAATCTGAGAGGTGTGCTGTGAGGGTATTTTGTATTTGTTTGCTTATTTTACACTTAAGAAAGCCATTTTTCATGTCTAGTAAATGAAATCGGGCAAAATTTATTTTCTTTAAAATGTAGCTATAAATATCAGATACTAGAACATTGTTATTTTTACAATAGCTACCTGTTAGACATCTTCAGCTATAACCATATTGCTTTATCTTGCTTTTTGTCACAGGTCAAAATGATAGGAACTGGTAGCAGTTGCCCGAATAATGAACCAAACTTTTTTAAAAAACATACGTGTGATGATACAAAGGTAACGATAATCTGGAGTTTATTATGTGAGACTGATTCTATAGAAACATCTATTTATGTGCTTCTATTAGATCATTATATCAATAATGGACTCTTTTGATTCTAACACAGTTATCATTGATCTATTAAGTTATAGCATGGTCTATTATACTTCTGTTTGACAGATAGCTCTGTGCTCAGCAGACAACAAATAAGTAGAAATTTGTTGTTTGAATTCTCTATTTTCCACTTTGAAAATACTAGAATTTAAAGGTCCAAATGTCTTCTTTTTTTCTAAATTTCTTTTGAATGAAAAAACTTGTTAAATTAGATTGTTCATATATCAATATCAACAAAAGTCATGGGTATAGTTTAGTTGTAGGTTTTTAGAAATTTTTCAGTATTTGCTTATGTTTAAATCAATGCCATTTGGGGCTGGGAAATTACAATGGACAAAATTTCCAAAACTTTGTGTCACTGCTTTCCACAGAAACTGATATACTCTGATAATCTTTCTAAAATTCGCAATGACTGTTAATCTTATGGTATCATAGACCCATAAATTCTTCTTTATCTCTTAATTTTCTAAAAAAAGCCTGAGGTTTTAGGTTACCTGGCTCTTCATTTTTTATCAGCCTTTTTTCCATAGCACAAATCTTCAAAAATAGCAAGAAAAAGCACACATACCTTTCATGATTACTGCTTCCAGCAGCATTCTCCTCTGATTATCTTGTTAAAATTGAACAGTCTTGTAATGTGTTCGTCCATAAACGATAAAGTCCCATGTACATAATGGAGAAAAGAGACTTAAAAATCAGAGAATCATTAAATCAAATTCTAGGCACTTCAAGTTCTTTGTCGCCCAGGAACCAAACAGTTCCAATCTTGTTGCTTGTCAGTCACGTGATTAACTGGAATAGAAAGCTGGGAGGAGGTGGGGCAGGGCTGTTAGGGCTCTGGCTTTAGGCTGATTGAGAAACTAAAATTTCTTAATGTATTTGAATCACACCCCTTCTGATGTTTTCCTTTTAATAGGAAGCTGCTTTTCTAAACCGTGCTGCTCGCAAGTTGAAGCAATTTCTTAAAATGAATATTAGTGAAGATTTCAATACCCAGGTATCAAGAGTTTCACAAGGCACACTCGCAGTGGTGAACTGCACCAGTAAGGTAAGCAGGAACTGTCTGTCATTCCTTGGTGCCTATGTCCATTGTCACAGAATACTAAGTGCTGTTGGTCAGTTGAGGTTTTGATGAATTTCCCCCAGTGCAGAAGAAAGCCTGTGCAGAGCTACCCATCCCTTGGCTAAAGGAAATTAATAGTGAAATTTCGAAAGGCACATGAAAATGAAACAAATCCTTTGTTGCAATAGATATAAGGAGCCTAAGACGATAAATTGTGAGGGCAATGGTAAATTTTTACTTCTAAAACATATTAGGCTTAATTTCTAGAATCACAAACATATAGAATCACTCCTAGTAACCAAAAAGGAAGTTAGATGTATCATTATAATGTTAAAAATTAGAGCTGTATATGCTTATTGATTTTCTTGAATTTTTTTTCCAGACGAGGTTCCCTGTAGCCCGAGCTGGCCTGGAACTCTCTCTGTTGGCCACAGTCTCACAAATTCACCTGTCTCTGCCTCCCAAGTGCTGGGATTAAAGGCAAGCATGCACTACTATTCCTGGCCACTACTTTTTTTTTCTTTTTGGTCTGATGGATTGTATTTTTTGCTTTCATAATTTGGATAGTTATAAGGCTAATTTATCCTACTTTTCTACTGAAAGTTATGAACTAAAGACAATAAAACTAAATTTGACAAACATTTTCTTAACATAAAACAACAATTTCCTCATCAGTACAATGGAGAGATATATAGCATTTACATTGAAAGTTTTCAGCCACATAATTCATGTTTGGTGTTTAGCAATAAAATATTTTCAATATTTGATATAATGTTTACTGATGTTCTTATGTCATTCTTAAGGGATTGTTTTTTTACCAGTTGACACAGAAAATCAAAAAGTTTCTTAAGGTTCTTAACATTTTTTAAAACTTGTTTTTCAGACATCTCAAGTACCTCAGGCTGTTAAGTAGCTCAGCATAGCCTTAAACTCCTCTTCATCCTCTTGCCTCTGCCTCCTGAGTGCTGAGATTGCAGATGTGTACCACCACATCTGGGTAAAATCACTTTTATTATATAAAATAGGCTTGTTTTTGGTATCAGTATTTCCCTAGAAAAGTAAAATGGTATGATTATCTCCAAAAATTATTCAGTGAAAGAAGGATCATATAACTAGGACAATTTTATTTATCATTGTGTTATGTACTTGATGGAAACAACCTCCTCTTGGTACTCTGAGTTTCCAAATTTCACTTCTGTGCTCCTACTTACTAGGTTCATGAAAAACAAAGAGCAGCTTTGTTACTTTGAAAGAAGTCAAAATTTAACACACAATTTTTGTTAATATAGATGCTACAGTATGATATTATGTGAATATTCATATTTATATTAAATATAGTCGTTATTCAGAGTTATACAGTAATATGGAAACTTTATGAATTAAAAAGTTAGAAAGCCTATTTGAATCTAATTAAAAGGATAACACTAACTGGGCTGGAACATGGAAAATGAACATGTTGGTTCATATTTCCATTTCCATCATTACTATGTTTGGTCAATTATATACATGGAAGGATAGAGATTCTGAATTCAGAGACAAGGTGAGTTTGCATATCCTGCCCATTGAAAATCCTAAAAATTCCACCTTGAAGTAGCAGACTTGAATGGATATGTACTAGAAGCAATGAAAATATGCTAAGGGCCTTTGACTAAGAGAATTTAGAAAGAAAATTAAGAACGGGGATTACCATTTGCATCTCTATAATACTACAGGAAAAAATCATTTCCCATCCTTTTGATCACATTTGTGTATTGTTGCCTCTTGTTAATCATGATGAATTGTTTCCGGGATTTCTCATCACATATATGTTGATGCATCCATCCCACGTATAAAATGAGATAGCTTTACATACAACCTGCACACGTTTTCCCATACTCTAAATTGCCTATAGGTTTCTTCTAATACCTAGAGCACTGTAAATTCTACATATTTACTTATTATAATGTGTAGTTTAGAGAATAATGACAAGAAAATAGTCCATTCATGATCAGCATGGGTGCTGAAGTTGCATTTGATTAAACCCAAGGATATGGAACCAATGGACATGCATTATACCAACAGTAATACCATGGTAATACCAAATGCATTTCCCTATTCAAGTATAGCTCCTTAGTCAAGTGAACTGCAAATACTATTTAAAGAAATGTTCTAGAGACCCCATTGAAAAGAAGAATGGAAATTGTCTTCATATTTACCTTCAAAATCTGCCATCCACTATTTGAAGTTATTCAAAATTTACATGCTAGGGTTACTGTCCTTAATACATAGTTAAAGAGGTGGATTTGTGACCAATTTGTCATTGCAATTAATTAACTCATGACATTGGCTCTGACATGTCCTTTTTGTGGCTTTGTATTCTCATATCTGAACTGAAGTGAAATCTTCAAGATCATAGCATTATCAAGCAGACAGAATGAAAATTACTGTATGTGAAGTATTAATAGCTGACCTAGAAAATAGCTTACCTACATAAAGAAACACTGCCTTGTCACACAGCTCTGAGGAATAGAACAGTCTATGATAGTTGCTCTTAAGATAAATCTGCTGCATGAACATCTCCTTTCTCCACTTTCTCCACACTGTATGGCTAGCCCTCAAAACAAATTTTATCAGGTGAGAAAAACCAGCTTATGCAGCAGATATAAGCCAACTCTGATCAAGAACAAGCTTTATTGGTGGACTGCCTCTAGGGCACTCATTGAGTCAGGCATATCCTTATTAATTTAGGTATTTTCAGTATTAAACCCTTTCACTAAAATTTTATTTTTTCATATAAACATTTCAATTTAGTAATCCCAAAATATGTTTTTTATGAAAGTTGAGATAATATTATGCCCACTATTGCAGTTTGGAAAATGAAAGCTGAGTTTTAAGGCACAGCAATCTTGGATTTGCTGTAAGTTCATTATAATTATTATCAGAGGTAATAGTTTTAAGATGTTATTCAAGCTTATTGTTTTCCAAATATTTTTATGAATATTCAGTTTAATCATTCTGATGGAAAATAAAAAGTGGATATTTTAAGACATGTATTTTTATTAAAGTTTAAATTAACTTTTAAAATCTATTTCTGCAGGAAGAAAGAAATTTAAAGGAACAGAAAAAGAATGACCCATGTTTCCTAAAGAAACTATTGAAAGAAATAAAAACTTGTTGGAATAAGATTTTGAACAGCAAAACATAAACACAGGACACGTAGTTGTGACCTCTAAGAATCTACCAGTTTGCGCAGTTATGAGGAGTTGAAATCCTCTCCAAGTTGCTGAATGCCTCCTGGTCAAATGACAAAGGCAACTGATAAGCCACATTGTGGTATCAGAAGATGGACATAAGCAGTGGACCTAAGTGCTGAAGCAAAGAGTGCGCCATTGAAATGGACATCATCAAGCAGAGTGTGCCATTCACACGGACATATAGCAGAGTGCTCCATTCACGTGGACATAAAATCAGTCACGTCAGAAGTCTTCAATAATACTTTTAAACCTGTCCAGATATTTCAAAAGACAATCTATGAATATAATGATTATAAAGATTTAAATTACTCTCATTTGGCTACCCAAATAATTTTATGGTGTACTGTGCATTAGTCAGCAATATGAAGAGTGGAAACTAACGTCTTGCACCCTGGAGATGTTAGGGGGCTTACAGTGATGGACAATGCTCCTGAGAACATGAGAGTCACATATCTTAAACAGCATCAAAAATCTGTTCAAAATATTTAAGACAGATATCAAGAGACATAGTTAAACATGAACATACAGCACAATGCCTTCAGTCAAAGATATAGCAGATATTTTTCAATAAAATAAAGCATAACTTCAAAAAATAGAAATGTACTTAGTCTAAGGATGCTAAACCTTAGTATTGTTACTTTTAATACTTATATATAATGATTTGTCTCACTGAATTTTCAATTTGGGAGTATATTTTTAAGAGAATAATATATATTAGACTTTGAATTAATGTGTATATTTAATTTTGACATATCAGTATATAAAATATTTTCATACAGTATTTCAAATTGCCTACTCTGGATAACATTCCCCTTTTGATAATAAATAACCTATGTATTAACATTATCAGGTTCCCTTAATCTGAAAAGAATGTTTAATATTGCACCACCATTTGATCTTTGACTTTCATTTAACTGATGGCCTTTAATACATTATTACCAAGAATCAACATGAGACTAGGACTCTAAAACTACACTACTTTATTTCTAGAAACAGGAGCCCATTGTACCTATGGCCAGCCTTGATTCACTATGAAGCCTTGAAATGGTCTCAGCCTGTCCCTGCCTCCTGTGCTGGGATTGCAGGCTTGAGTCATCACACCCCACTAGGATCACTATTTTTTGTGACAAATTCTTGTCTTTTAAAAGAAACTTGTGTATATACCTGTTTACATGGTTTTGGAAATGTCTGCACAGTCTTCATTGACTTGTGAAAGGAAATGCATATGCTACTCTTAAGGCCAAAGTTCTCACAGAGTTGCTGGTTTGCATTTTGATGAACTCAGCCTCCCTCCAGTTCTTTCACAGCCTGCTCAGCATCTAGTTTTATGCTAATTGTATTTGATCTGCACATCCTGCACTGGCCCCTTTCAATTTTGGTGGCTTCACCTCCCTGCTCTTCCTCATCCCAAACCCATACCATCCTCAATGGTACAAATAGCTAGCATTAACATGGTTTTGAATGAAGTACCTATTTTAAATTTTTGTTGCATAATCATTGTTTGCCTAGAAAAATAAGTTAGTTGAGTTTGTTAGAAACAAATATTTTGCCAGGTGTAATGGCATTCGCCTTTAATCCCAGTGCTCAGGAGGCAGAGGCAGGTGGATCTCTGGGAGTATAAGGCCAGCCTGGTCTACATAATACGTTCTAGGTCAGCTGGGGCTACAGGGAGACCCTGTCTCATAAAGACCAAAAAGAAAGAAAGAAAGAAAGAAAGAAAGAAAGAAAGAAAGAAAGAAAGAAAGAAAGGAAGGAAGGAAGGAAGGAAGGAAGGAAGGAAGGAAGGAAGGAAGGAAGGAAGAAAGAAAGAAAGAAAGAAAGAAAGAAAGAAAGAAAGAAAGAAAGAAAGAAAGAAAGAAATATTTCTTTGCAAAATGTTCTTTAAGTGGGCTTTACTAAATATGCTATGATTCCACTACAATGTAGTATCTACTAAGTGGCACTCCTCTACCTAGAAGAACCTATGGATAGGTCAGCTGTCAGATAGAGCAAGGAGAAGATCTGCATGTTAAGGGTAAACAACCTATAGGGCTGTATTTAATGTTCCTAACAGTACTGAAAAATATTCTGATTGTGGCAAAATAAGGGACAGTATTTTTTAGTGTTTATTAAATGTTATTAAAACTTTTTCCTTGGTTTTTATCATTTATTCCTGATAGACTTGAATTCTAGAAAAAAAAATGCATCCTCAAAAAAGGTTTGTTCAGCATATACTGCCCGCGTGCTAAATGCTTCAGACGTTGTCCATACATTTATGGCTGTGTTTTCCTTATTCTTAGCTTCTAGCACAGTATGTAGAGTCAAAGGAGGCCTCTACATACTGTGTTAAAATGTGGATAAGGATTTTATGACTGAGCGTGGGTGGAGGCCGAGCGGACCCAGTGACTGGGAGCACGGAGCTGAGGTTTGAACTAAGAGGCTTTGGGCATTTGGTGCAGGAGCACAGGTGGAGGTTGAGCAGACCAGCATTTGGGCCCAGAGAACTCTGGGAGCCAGGAGCTGAGGTTTGAACTCAGAGGCTGCGGGCATTTGGTGCTTGAGCATGGGCAGAGATACCACACTCCAGCTAAGCAAGCAACTTAACCAAGACCCCCACCCCCCCACCCCCAGCCAACTGAAACTCAGGAGAGAGTGGCTGGCAGCAGAGGGAATACAATGCTCAGAAGGTGTCATCTGGCTTGTTACCCACCCAGTTCTTGCAGAACAGAAAAGGAAGAGTGAGCTATATCTTCCAATATATAACCAAAATTGAAAGACTGAAACCTAGACAACAGTCCATACATAGGGAGAATACAACAAAGGCACCTGAAAGAAACAAGGAAAGCAATCCTTCAACAAGGTGAAAAGGCATTCAAGATTCATGTCAGAATACAGGCAAAAGGCAAACCACATGCTGAGAGCACAATGAAAGAACAATATGGGAAAAGTGCAGAATAACTCCACACCAAATTCTATGGAGCATGTGGAGGACATAGGATCTCCCTAGAGGTAACCCAGGACACAGATTGTAGAAGAACAATCACAGATATATTCAAATAAATCATAGAACTAGGGAGAGAATGAAAAACTCAGAAAGGACGTAGAGGGAGACAAAGACAAACTTCAAAATGAACTAAAAGGAGAAAATGACAGACTCCAAAAAGAGCTAGAGGAAAAAAATGACAAACTCCAGACAGAAGGGGAAACACTGAAAAGATCCCATGCTGAAATGAAAAAGGAAACCACTCTTAACTGGCAAAAACAGAAAAAAAAAAAAAAAAAGAAAAA
>VZQC01007895.1:2555056-2573885 GCA_009823505.1 Rhizomys pruinosus
TTTGGATTTTACAGCAGCCCACAGTTAAGAGACTTTTAATAGACTGTGAACTTTTAAGTGTTTGGACATTTTAAGGACTGTGGGGCTTTTAAGGTTGTACTGTCTTAGGTTGTGATTAATGTTAACATCATACTTTGGGGATAAGAACTGGAAAGGTGGTGGTTTAATAGTGATGTGTTTTGTGTGTCAAGTTGACAAGGGGTCAAGTGTGCTGGATAGCTTTAGTGTCAACTTGACACACCTGGGTTGAGGGAGCCTCAATTGGGGAATTGGCTCCATTGGATTGGCCTGTGGCCACATCTGTGGAGTATTGTCTTGATGGTCAAGCAGTGTGGGAGGGCCCAGTCCACTATGGGTGGTGCCACCCTGGGCAGGTTGTTGTGTACTGTATAAGAAGGCAGACTGGGCATGAGCCAGGGAAGCAAGCCAATGAACAGCCTTCCTCCATGGCCTGTGCTTCAGCTCCTGCCTCCAGGTTCCTGCCCTGAGTTCCTGCTTTGGGCTCCCTAAGCGATGAACTGTGACCCAGGAGATGTAAGCTGAATAAACCCTTTCCTCCCCAAGTTGGTGTCAGTCAGAGTGTTTTGTCACAGCAATGTAAGACAAACCAGGACACTATGAAAAGATCAAACCTCCCTCCACATCATAGGGATAGAGGTAGGAGAAGCATCATAGGGATAAAGGAAGGAGAAGAATCTCAAGAGAATGCTATTGATCAGATTGTCAACAAAATAATAGATGAAATTTTCCCCAAATTAAAAAAGGACAAACCCATATAAATACAAGAAGCACATAGAACACCAAATAGACTAGACCAGAAAAGAAACTCCCCACACCATATCATACTTAAAACGCTATACACACAAAACAAAGACAAAATTCTGAAAGCCACAAGAGAAAAACAACAAATTACATATAAGTGGAAACCTATCAGAATTACAGCTGACTTTTATTATTTTTTTTTAATGTGTATGAGTGTACTGTCTGCATGTAGGTTGGTGCACCCATGTCGTGCAATGCTGCAGAGGTCAGAAAAGGGCATCAGATTCCCTTGGAACTGGAGTTAGAGACTGTTTTTAGCCACCACGTGGGTGATCGGAATCAGACCTGGGTCCTCTGCAAGAGCAGTCGGGACTCTTAACCGCTAGGCCATTTCTCTAGCCCCGAACCTTTTTTTTTTTACAGCTGACTTTTCAGTGCAAACTATGAAAGCAAGAAGAACATGGAGCAAAGCATTCCCAGTGCTAAATGAATAAAAATGCCAACCCAGGTTACTATACTCAGCAAAAATGTCAATTCTGGTTGAAGAAAAGAGAAAAATCTTCCATGACATAAACAAGATGAAAGAATACATGTCCGGAAAACCAAACTTTCAGAGAATACTTGAAGCAATTCAAAGGACAGAGGAGAGCAACTACCCCCAGGCACCTTGAAAGAGAAAGTAATAAAAGCAGAAATGCAGAAGTAGAAATCTACATGAAAAATGTAAATGGATAATAAGGTGAAAGGAAGCAACACACACCTCTCAATTATAACCTTAAATATTAATGGACTAAACTCCCCAATTAAAAGGCATAGACTGGGAGAATGGATTCAAAAACAGAATCCATTGATATGCTCTCTACAAGAAAATCCATCTCACCCTCAAGGATAGGCACCAACTTAAAGTGAAAGGATGCAAAAAATTATTTCAAGCAAATGGTACAAAAAGAAAGCAGGAGTTGCTATTTTAATATCAGACAAAATAGACTTTAAAGTAGAAGCAATTGAAAGAGTCAAATAGGGACCAATACATCCTCTCAAAGGGAAAATTAACCAAGAAGACCTCACAGTCATGAATATATATTCACCAAACTCCGGTGCACTGACCTTTATAAATACAACTCTACAGGACATCAAGGCACAGATTAACCCCAGCACACTCATAGTAGGGGACTTCAATACCCCACTGAGTCCTTTGGACAGATCAACCAGACAAAGAATAAACAGAGACATCTGAACTGAACAAATTCAGGAAATGGACCTAACAGACATTTTCCATATATTCCACACAAGTGCCAGAGAATATACTTTCTACTCAGCAACCCACGGAACATTCTCCAAAATTGACCATGTATTGGACACAGAAAAATACCTCAACAAATATAAAACAATTGAAATAATTTCGGGCATTCGATCAGACCATAGTGCAATAAAGCTCAGTATCAACACCAGGATAAGCCCTGCTACCTACACGAACACATGGAGACTAAACAACACATTCCTGAATAATGAATGTGTCAAGGAGGAAATAAAAAAAGAAAAGCATTCCTGGAACTAAATAACAATGACAGTACAACACAACAAAACCTATGGGACACTTTAAAAGCAATCCTAAGAGGGAAGTTCATAGCCCTGGGTGCCTACATTAAAAAAACAGAAAAAGCACAGATAAATGAGCTAACACTGCAGCTAAAAACACTTGAAAAACAACAACAAATAATCCCTAAATGGAACAGATAGGAAGAAATAACAAAAATCAGAGCAGAAATTAATGAAATAGAAACAAAGAAAATAATACAAAAAAGTCAACGAATCCAAAAGTTGGTTCTTAGAGAGAATAAACAAGATAGGCAGATTCCCTAGCCCAGTTAACTAAAAGAAAGAGCAACTCCAAATCAATAGAATTCATGATGAAAGGGGAAATATCACAGTAGACAATGAAAAGATCCAGACAATTATATGGGAATACTTCAAAAATTATACGCTACAAAATTTGAAAACCTAAAAGAAATGGATGAATTTCTGCAATCCTGGGAAACACCAAAGCTAAACCAAGAAGAGATTGACAGCTTAAGCAGACCCATAGTACATGAAGAAATTGAAAATGTAATAAGAGACCTCCCAACTAAAAAAAGCCCAGGTCCAGATGGTTTCACAGCAGAATTCTATAAAACATTTAAAGAGGACTTACAACCATTATTATTCAAACTGTTCAGAAGGTTACAAGCAGAGGGAAATCTCCCAAATTCCTTCTATGAATCCAGCATCACTGTAATACTAAAACAAGAGAAGTATGCAACCAAAAAAGAGAACTACAGACCCATTTCATTAATGAACTCAGATGCATAAATTCTCAACAGAATACTTCAAAACCGTATACAGACCCACATCAAGTTGGATTCACACCAGAGATGCAGGGATGGTTCAACATGCAAAAATCAGTAAATATCATAAAACACATAAATGGACTGAAGGACAAAGACCACACGATCATCTCAATAGATGCAGAAAAAGCCTTTGAAAAAATCCAGCATCCCTTCATGATTAAAGTACTAGAGGGAATTGGACTGGAAGGATCATTCCTCAACATAAAGCCATATATAAGAAAGGTTGGCCCAACTGAACATTGAAAGGAAGAAAAGCCTCAGATTGCTACAGACATCAAACCTCTCAGTGGATCCTACTTGTAAAAACTACTTATAAGGAGTCCTAATGAAACTTACCTTCTAGGTGCCACAAGGTTTTAATACGAAAGACTTTCTTACCCCCCCCATAGAACAAGGAGAAAGATGATGGTGATGAGGTCATTCTCTAACTGTAAAATGGAGCCAACTGTTATACAGGTAATGTCTTATAAAACTGGTAAAACTGCCTTCTTTAACTGACTAATAGACATAGGAACTGTGAAAAGGATTATTCTTTATTCAGATCCAAATAGAATACTAAAGTCTCCTTAAGCTATTCATTTAAGCAAAATATATTAATACATGAGAGCTCTGATATCAGCAATGGATTATTCTACCAAGGAGATGTTGGCCAGGGGATCCAAGCCTCCCCCCCAAAAGGTAAAGGCTTCTTGCCTTTAAACTGGGATACCTGCAAGAAGAGAGGCAATAAGGCTCTGCTGTCAAAGACCTGATGTAAGCATGGGAAAGATGAATTGAGAATGCACTTGCAAGTGTACATTTGGTCTCTGGAATACCAGAGCATGTTTCCAAAGGCCACTAAACCAATAAAGCAAATATAGGTCTCCCTGAGTCAAGCAAGACTCCTCTGTCAGCACCAGCTACACTTCACCTGCCTGGAAATATTGTGCAGCAGTGGCAGCCACATGCCTGTATATCCCAAATTGAATGGGCTATTAGCTCTCTCCTTGGAGGAATAACCCACGGCTGATGCCACAAGCTTGCATCCTCTAGTGGTTAGGAGATGTTATAAGCCACAGTAAGACCCTGTCATATTTTACAGAAAAAAATGTAATTCATGGATTAACATACCATCCAAACATCTGTGTCTATACCAAAGTAACCTACTATAACAATTAGTACTGTTTAAATACCTATATATCTAATTACTTGTGCTTCATTAGTAGGATTGAAAGGTTATTCATGGACAAACTGTCAGCCCATGAAAGGAAACGGCCAGAATTGACCAGAGTTCAAGACAACAGCTCAAGAAAGTAGACTGTTTTGCTTCTTGTCCACCTGTGCCCCTTTTCTAAGCCTAGGGAACAATCTGTGGAAGAGGGGGCATGGTAGAATGTAAGGGCTGTGATTGGGGTGAATGGTGAAACTACAGCAATATAGTCTGGACACTCATCTGATCAACTTGATTGAACATACAAGCCCCCCCAACTGGATGGTGGGACCCATAGGCTGTGTGGATTTGGGCACAACTGCTTGCAAATTGGTTTTACATGAAGAATGCTTGTACTCATAAATTATTACTTATTGTTAAAAAATGAAAAAAAAAGAATAAATAAAAAAATAGAAACCCATAGCCAGCATCATCTTAATTGGAGAAAAGTTAGAAGGATTCCCCATAAAGGTAGGAACCCAACAAGTCTGCCCCTTGTCACCACTCCCCTTTAATATAGTGCTTGAAACACCAGCTAGGGCAATAAGGCAAGAAAAGGAAATTAAAGGAATATTAATTGGAAAAGAGGAAGTAAAACTATCCCTCTTTGCAGACAATATGATATTTTACCTAAAAGATGCTAAAAACTCCACCAGAAAACTCCTAGAAATGATTGAGAGATTCAGTAAAGTGGCAGATACAAAATTGACCTTGAAAAATCAGTAGCTTTTCTCTACACCAACAACAAGCAACTGAAGAAGAAATACAAGGAGACCTTCCCAATCACAATAGCCTCAAAAACAATAAAATACCTAGGAACAAACCTAACCAAAAACACCAAAGATATCTACAACAAAAATTATAAACTCTTGAAGAAGGAGATTGAAGAAGACATCAGAAGATGGAAAGACTACCCATGCTCATGGATTGGAAAAATTAATATAGTAAAAATGTCCATCCTGGGCTGGAGAGATGGCCTAGCAGTTAAGGGCACTGACTGCTATTACAGAGGACCCGGGTTTGATCCCCAGCACCCACATGGCGGCTGAGAACCGTCTGAAACTCCAGTTCCAGGAGAACTCCAGTTCCAGGGGAATCCGACACCTTCTTCTGACCTCTGCAGCATTGCATGACACGGGTGCACAGACTTGCATGCAGACAGTACATTCATACGGATACAGAAATAAATAAAATTAATAAAAATTTTTAAAGTCCATTCTACCCAAATTAATATACTGATTCAATGCAATTCCAATTAAATTCCCAAGGACATTCTTCACAGGCTTGGAAAAAAAGTCTTAAATTCATATGGAACAACAAAAGACCCCAAATAGCCAAAACAACACTGAGTGAAAAGAGCAATACAGGGAGGAATTCTATACCAGACATCAAACTATACTACAGGGCTATAGTCATAAAAACAACCTGGTACTGGCACAATAACTGACCTGTAGACCAAGGGAAAAAAACTGAAGATCCATTCTTGAGCACATACAATTTCAGCCTCCTCAAATTTGACAAGGGGACCAAAAAGACTCAATGGAGGAAAGACAGCATCTTCAGCAAATGGTGTTGGCAAAACTGGATCACCACGTATAGAAAAATAAAATTAAACCCCTACCTCTCACCCTGCACAAAAATCAACTCTAAATGGGGCAAAGTCCTCAATGTGAAACCCAAAACTCTGAATGTGATAGAAGAAAAAGTTGGCAGCAACTTTCAAGACATAGGTGTAGGAAAATACTTTCTAAATCAGACAGCAGCTGCACAGGAAATAAGGTTGACAATTGACAAGTGGGACCTTATTAAACTCAAAAGTTCCTGTACAGCAAAAGAAACAATCAGGGAAGTGAAGAGAAAACCCACAGAGTGAGAGGAAACCTTTACTGTTGATACATCTGACAGAGCATTAACTTCCAGAATATATAAACTACTCAAAAAACAAAGAAGAAAACAAATGACTCACTCAAAAGATGGAGTAAAGAGCTGAGCAGAGACTTCACAAGCGAGGAAATATAGATGGCTGAGAAACATCTTAAAAAATGTTCGACATCACTAATAATAAAGGAAATGCTAATCAAAACCACTCTAAGATATCATCTCACTCTGATAAGGCTGGTAGGGATCAAGAAAACAAATGATACCAAATGCTGGAGAGGGTGTGGGGAAAGGGGAACACTCATTCACTGCTGGCAGGAATGCAAACTTGTACAACCACTATGGAAAGCCGTATGGAGAACACTTAAAAGACTCAAAATGAGCCTACCACCTGACCCAGCCATACCACTTCTGGGAATATATCCATCAGACACTTCTTACCACAGAAGAACATGTACATCCATGTTTATTGCAGCTCTCTTCACAATAGTGAAGAGCTGGAACCAACCTAAGTGCCCCTCAACCAATGGGTGGATAGACAAAATATGGTACATCTACACAACGAAGTTCTTTTTTTCTAATTTGTTTATTTATATATTTTTTTATCAAATCTAGACCCATATCCCCCTCATTCCCTCCACCCCACCAGAGCTCATGCATTCTGTCAAACATGCTTTTCATTTCTTTCTCAGTCTTTCTCAATATTCTCCATGTGGAAGTTGACTGTTTTGAGCAGAAATTCGCTGTTTCAGTCAGTTCTTTGATGCAGTCCTTTCTGTTGTTGTTGCTGTTGTTGTTGTTGTTGTTGTTTCCAATATGCATCACTCCCAACTGCTTTGGACAAAAGCTGAAGGGGCCTTGCACAATAAATACTTACAACTAGGTAATTGGCACTAGCATCCACAGATGAGGGATACCATTCGTCATTTGTTTTTCTGGGACTTACACAATGAAGTTCTATGCAGTGGTAAAGAAAGACGATACCATGAAATTTGTAGGTAAATGGATGGAACTAGAAGATTTTATGCTAAGTGAAGTAACACAATCACAGAAAAACAAAAGACGAATGGTTATCCCTCATGTGTGGATGCTAGTTCCAAGTACCTAGTTGTAAGACAAACTGAGCAATGTTAATGTTATATTCCTCATGATCTAAAGACAACTGTGCATTGTAAATCCCTCAACAGGTTCTAGAGCTAACCTAACATTTATTTTCAGGCCTTGGGTTTTTGGTATATGATGGAGGGTATGTGTGCATCTTTTAGAGTAATATGGGATTAAAATGGAAAGATGTAGCTGGGTGTGGTGGCACATGCCTTTAATCCTAGCACTTGGGAGGCAGAAGTGGGCGGATCTTTGTAAGTTCAAGGCCAGCCTGGTCTACAGAGTGAGTTCCAGGACAGCTGGGGCTACAGGGAGACCCTGTCACGAAAAGACCAAAAATAAAATAAAATAAAATAAAATAAAATAAAATAAAATAAAATGGAAAGATGTGAATCAAGAAATATGATGTGGAAATAACATATAGTTTGCTCCCAAAGGATACAATTTTAATGTAGGTGCAATGTAGCAGGCTGGTGCAACTTAGCCTTTCTGGGTGCTTAATGACCATACTTGGCCGAGGGACCTAAGGGATAACTTTGTTGTTTGCCCTCAGAGATCAACCAAGTCTTAGGAGAATATGCATAGGGGCATCTCTTGAAATGTCTTATAAATGTGGGGTCACCAGTCTTCCTGTTCAGGGAGGTCTTGGAGAGCCACTAATGGGACTTCAGCCAGTGTCCAGTCTGTAAAGAAGAAAGTCTGCTCATGTTTCAGAAAAGGAAGCCTGGTCTAGCAAGACCTGATTTTGTCCTCGAGTGGATGGAACTGGTAAATGAAAAGATGAAGGATGCAAGGTGCCCCCACCCTCCTCTCCACAAAAAACCCTGAGAGACCCCTGAGGACCAGATCCTCAACTGACCTTGAGAAAACAAAAACCTTGGTTAATCTGGGCTGTGTGGCCTTAAACAGCCAGAAGGAAAGTATAACCAGAAATAATCAGTAAGACCAGAGAAACTGTACTACAGACATAAAACTTGAGATCTTAGAAAAAAAGACAAAAAGAAAAAAAGAAAGAGTACTGTGGTTTGCCCTGTCTTCAATTCTTACTGGCAAATGTATCTACCCTGAGGCTGCCACCACTTTGGGCACTCCTCAAAGACATAAGACACAGCTTTTTAACCTTCCAATATGGACTGAAGACTCATGTCTCTCCAAGAATCCTCCAAACCTTCAACGCCAGATGGGGACTACTGAGATACCCAGCTTGTGGACTAAACAGCTAAGGGGATTTCAGCCTCGTCAGAGTATAGACTGCCATTGTTGGACCACCTGGGCTATATCATGGAGGCCAGTACAAGGGTATCAAGATAGGATGTGTGCTTACTGAACTTAATTTGAGGGACCATGGGAGGGAAAGACCCCAATGTGGGCAAAAGTACAGGATAGATGGTTGTTTAGGATTGCCAAGGAGCAACCTTCAAGCAACTCCTTAAGGAAAACATGACATCTATTAGGGAAAACACTCCTCCAATTTAAGTGATATGTGTATGTATGTATATGTTTATGTATATACATATATGTATATATACTGTAGCAATACAAGTTGGAGAGAACAACAACAACAAAAGAATTGAAAGAAACAACTCTGGAAAGTCTCAGAAAAAGATGCAGGACATGTAGGGCAGAGTGCAGGGACTTGGGTGGGGTGGGGGACATGGAAGGGGAAGCAACTCTGGATTCAATTGAGAAATGACATATGACTTATGGAAAAAGTTTAACAACAATAAAAAAATCAATTAAAAAATTAAAAAGCAAAATGTGGATAAGCGAATTGAGTATATTTTCATTCTAATTCCACAATTACAGAGACTTGCCTCAATGAATGTTTTTAATCAGATGTATAAGTAATGCTTTAAAGGACTACTTTATTTTTAGAAACTTTAATTCTTAATGTTACAAAAAAGAAAAATAATCTCAACAAAAATTAAAATAAATAAATAAATAAAGTTAATCATTAGATTTGATCCACACTAAGGGCTCACAATTCAAAATAATATTCAATGTTCTGTAAGTTATTCACACAACTTTAAAAGTTTAGCAATCTATCACTTTCAAGTTATGGGATTATAGAATGCCATTTTTATATAAAGCCACTCTAATTTCATCCAATAAACTAACTAACATAAAGTCAAAATAATAGCAAGTGAGTATCACGTCATAAAAAGGATCCCAGAAGAAAGTATTTTTAAAGGGCTTTAGGGCATATTCTACATTTCAGCTTTATTACACTGACATTCTAACTACCAGAACAAATACCCTATCTGTTACACTTATATTCTAAGAGTGGGCTCAAGAATGAACTTAGAGGATACTTGTTCCCCCAGGTGTGTTGGGAGCACCTGGCTCCCGGGACTATGTTCCTAGTTTGGACCCACTATAATTTTATTCAAAACGGTATCTCCAGCTTCAGTTGGGGGAAGAACAAGCTTGGCCCCACCTTAATCTTAACAGACCATCTGACCTTTTCTTTTTTGCGGTTCTTAGCCTCAGCCTTTAACGGCTGCGCTATCCCCACAGCCCACCATCTGACCTTTTCATCCCTAGTTCTAGAATATCTCAAGGTCACATATCCTTCCCAATCTCCAATGTGTGCAGGTGGAGATGGTGGGGGGATGACTTTCAGTGCTTTGATATGTTATTTCTACAGCACACCTGCATTCATTCATTCATTATCTTTTTCAGTGGAATACCAAATTAAGGTTGAAAGGAAACAAGAGCTACAAAACACAAGAGCACATGGTTTTAGTGGTGTAAATTAAAAGTCTTTAGTCTAGATTATAACCCTCACTAAATGACAGATTCTTCAGGGTTAAGATAATTTTTAAGTTTTTTTTATTGAATTTTTGCATATTGCACACAGAACATCTCAATCAATCAAGACAATTATTTTTAAATGAGTTAGTTTTGTGCATGTGTGTATATGTGTGTACATGTGGGTGCATATGTGCTGTAGTGCCTATGTGGGGTCAGAGGACAACTTTTGTGTGCCAGTTCTCTTCTTCCATCATTCTGAAATGGGGTCTCTCATCTCTGTGCTGCTTACTCCATGGTAGCTGGCCTTCAAGGTTCCACATTTCCCATCTCTGCCTCTCTTCTCACCAGAAGGGAACCAGTATTACAAATGTAGATCACTGTATCTGCCCTTTCTCATGGGTCACGTCATTAAGCTTGCACAGGAAGTACCTTTACCAGCTGGGTCTACTTTCATTCAAGATAATTATTTTTTAATTAACACACAAAGATTGTACATATTTCTGAGCCACCACATGATGTTCTTTTTTATTAAGTTTTATTTATTATATATATGGGGGTTTTGTACAAGGTTAAGTTACAAATCAAATCTAGACCTGTGTCCCCCTCCCTACCACCCCCCCCCACATCTCACCAGAGCTCATGAGAAAGACTGAGAAAAAGATGAAAAACATGTTTGGCAGAACACATGATGTTCTAATGAATGTACACACTGTAATATTTGAATAGGATAAAAATATCTAGTTCTTCAAGTAATTATCACTCTCTTTTGGGGGAAAACATTCAAATTTTTTTTAGCTCTTTAAAAATATATATTGCATATACCTCTTACAATCTCTCCACCCTCTCTTCCACAATGGTCCCAGAGCCCTGGATGGGTGGAGTTTAACATCAGAGTCCTGTCATCTGGGTATACTAACTTGACTCCGTAGGCCTTAACATAAATTACAGAATGCATGGAATCTGGTGGGGGGACCATGGGAAGGTGTGGATGTGGGAGGGGGTATAAAGATGATTAAGATATTTTGTATGAAGTTTACAAAAATGCAGTAAAAATATACAGAAAAGTATGTAAAGGGCATTATTGTCATCTACCATCACCATGTTGGGCAATAGAGAGAGCACCAGGATTTATTTCTTCTTCCTATGATTTAGTACCAAATCACCAACCTTTCTTCATCCTGCCAATTGCCCTACAGTTGAAGCCTGGGAAGCCAGAATCTGAAAAGCTTCTTTTCTAGCAGGCCAGTTTCAGGACATTTTGTCAGTCTTATCATAAAAACTTATCTAAAGCTTATACTCTATACCTTAAGTCAAATGTTTTTTATGATGTTTTGTACTAGTGTTTATTAAGTTCTTAGAAATTTCTAACAAATTATATGCAGCTCCTGCTCCAATTTCAAAGGACATCTCTATTCCTTTATACTTAATTGCTACTGATTCTATGTTAATCCCCAGTACTGTTAGTATATGTTTCTTTGGTTGTTCATAGGATTTTTATTATTTGACCAGATTCATCCTAGTAGTTAATTTTAAATATAATTATTATCCAAATTCCTGTTTGCTAAAATGTTTTTATCTCCTCTGAAAGAGTTTATCATTCTTGCCATCTATTCAACTCTTAATAGGAAAATAGAAGAACAGTAATGTGCCAACCTCATATTAAAATCCTATTAATAGGGGCTGGAGAGATGGCTTAGCGGTTATGAGCGAGCACCGACTGCTCTTGCAGAGGACCCGGTTTGATTTCCACCACCCACATGGTGGCTAAGAACCATTTTTAACTCCAGTTCCAGGGGAATCAGATGCCTTCTTCTGACCTCCGTGGCATTGCACGACACAGGTGTACCAACCTACATGCAGACAGTACACTCATACAAATTAAAATAAATAAATAAATAAATAAATAAATCCTATTAATAATCCAGAAAACTATTCTAGAATGAATGTAATTTTCTAAGGAGAGGTATGATATGACATACAGCAAAACAAATGACTCCAACACTTTATGCTCTTAAAAATCTCCTTGTATGCCAGGCATGGTGGCACATGCCTTTAATCCTAGCAGAGGCAGGTAGATCTCTGTGAGTTCAAGGCCAGCCTGGTCTATAGAGTGAGTTCCAGACCAGCTGGGGCTATTGGAAGACCCTGTCTCAAAATAAGACAAAAAAATATCTCCTTGTTATTCTGACTTCTAAATAATATTTCCTGTTAAATATACTCACCCTAGATTGTGACACAATAATAGAATCTATAGAATTATACCACAAGACAACAAAATAGGTGCATTTGTAATAGCCAATCCCCAAGTTTTTAATATCTAGGTATAAAATAACTGGGTAGAGTATTTTCAGGAACTCTGGAGTTTGAGGCAGGAGGATTCCTTGATCCCTAGAATTTACAACTATGCTGGGCCACATAGTACGTTCTGGCTATCTGTGGTGAGTGTCATGACTTGAAGAACATATGGATTCAGCTGCTTTGGGTCAGCCTGAATTAGTGTCAATTGAGTAAGAAAAGAAATATTCTGAGTTCTATCTTGGTCACCGGCAAGCTGAAAAGTGGAGCAGCAAAGATTATACCAGGGGGTGAAGAATGAACATCTGAACTCAGAGAATCACACTCTCAGTTCTAATCTCTGTGCAATTTGTTGAAAACTTTCTCAAGATAAAAGACTGCAGGGATCTCTGTCCCTTGCATATGATACTCTCTTGGAAATTATTTTACAGTAATTAATGAGGAAATATGAAATGCAAGTTCATTTATGAACATTAGAAACTATACTGAAATATAATCACTGCCTAAAATTTGCCTCCACAATAAGAATAAGTGGTTAAGTCAAGAGCAAATATGGTTTATTTGTTGTTCTAGTAACTTCCTAAGGATTGAGGGGTTAGTGGACTAAAGGGCAATAATGCAAAGTGAGGAAACATCTTTTGTATTAATGGAGGAAAATGAATCTCAGTTCATGTCATCTTTAAGCTATCCAGTATAATACTTTTCTGAAAATCGAGTACTAAGGATCTTAAGGGATATGGAGCCACTTCAGAGAGAAACAAGACAACTATTGCTTGCTTTTATTTCTCACAAACTACATATTAAAGAATACATACTTAGAATATTTAGATCTTGTCACTCTTATTTCTATCTTATGCTGAGTAAGTCAACGTCACATTGTGGTCTCTCAAGAAGATATGTATTCTAGGCTGTCCTCAAACTTCTTATCCAAAGATGGTCATGCACTCCTGATTCTCCCAACTCTACATTCCAACTGCTGGGATTACAGGTGTATGCCACCTATGTGCTTCGTGTTGTGCTGGGACTGAACCGGGCTTTGTGCATATTAGACAAGCACTCTATCAGCTGAGCTGTATCCCAGCCCCAATTTTCTACTGCTTTCCTTCATGTTCATGCCATTCTAGAAGTTCCAGTCTCTCACAATTACAAGTACATTGAATATTCTTTAAATAATTCAGTAAACAAATACGATAGAAATGAGAACAGCTCACTTGTTTTTCTGCTTTGTGTTCAAGTATCACTTCCTCAGTGAAATGGTTCCCAAACACCCCATCTAGAACAGTAACACACTGTCACTCCTCTTTCTGCCTCCTTCCTAATCACCCACCCAAGTTTTCTCCACAGCACTATCACAGTCTGATATGACATATATCCAGCCATCTTTATTTTCAATCTTCCTCCATTAAAATATAAAGCTCAAAAAAAGCTGTGATTTTTCACTACTTTGTTCATTGTGTCTAAAATAGTGTCTGGCAAGAATTAAATATTTGGTCAACAAATAACGTGCACATATAGCCAAACTTATGACAAAATTTTGTATATAGTAGATAATCTAATAAATAAATATAGACAGAATTACACTCAAAATACATTACTTAAAATTCAGTTTGTGATTATCTAACGACATCCTTAAGATGAAGGTGTCTTAAGTCAATCAGTCTGTCAGAGTTTCTCCTAGGGGATTATAGTTTTAAATATTGTTTCCATTACCACAGGCATCATAAAAGGAAATGATGAAGGAAATGTACGTTGTCTAGTCAGAAACAAAGCACAAATCCAGGTGACACAGCACTTCAGCATGCTGGTCAGTCAGCTTCAATGTTCCCATGGAGAACAGCCCTTGAAAGCGCTTCTTAACTCTGCTACTGCTGTTCCTGAAATCGGTCTCTTCCAGCTACCCTACCTACATTGTAGGCAATAAAGATTGCAGTGTCTATTTCTGATTATTTCACAGTCCACCTCTGATGGATTGTCAACCTATCTGAATTCAGACACCAAGACAATGGGTAAAGCCATGTGGGTGTGTCTATGAAGGTGATTCCAGAGACAACCAGCATGTGGGAAACTGTGCTGGGTGGAACAGACCCACTTTTATGATGGGTGGCACCATACAAAAGTCTGGGGCCTTGTCTGGAGCTGTGGATGAAAATAAAAGCAGAAGAGCGAAGCTGGCATATAGGTACATGCTTGCCTCTTAAGGAGGGGTGCTTTTTTCTTTCAGTGCTGCCATGGGTCCTTTGATATCATACTACAGATTCTGCAGCCTTTGAATAGGAACTTTCACAGGTCTTTGAGCCTTTAACATTGGCCTGGATCTGGATCACTGGTTGAGCTGAGCAGCAGATGATTTCCCCGGCTCTGAGCCTAGACAGCCACTTTGGGACTATTCAGCCTCTGATACGGGAAATCTAATAAATTCCATATATATATTCAAATAATTAGATATGTCTATATACACACAGAATATAAACACATACATATGTACTGCTGCTTTCTGTTTGTTTTTACCTTCTGTTAGTTCTCTTCTTTGGGACTCCTAATACATGTCTGCTTAGGTGTTTGCAAGTCACCATCAATTTCTTGCTATAAGAAAGAATTAGAGAGGGTTGGAGAGATGGCTCAGTGGTTGAGAGCACTGGCTGCTCTTTCAGAGGACCTGGGTTAGACTGTGAACACCCACATGGCAGCTAACAATCATCTGCAACTCCGGTCCCAAAGGAATCCAGCACTGTCTTCTGTCTGCCACTTTCACACAACGCAGGCACATACTTATATACAAGCAAGAAATGCATTCATTTACACAAGATAAAAACAATAAATATTTTTTTCTTTTTTTTTAAATTTTTTAATTAATTTTATTCATTTATGTATGTGTATGAATGTACTGTCTGCATGCAAGTCTGTGCACCCGTGTCGTGCAATGCCGCGGAGGTCAGAAGAGAGTATCGGATTCCCCTGGAACTGGAGTTCTCCTGGAATTGGAGTTTCAGACGGTTCTCGGCCGCCATGTGGGTGCTGGGGACCGAACCCGGGTCCTCTGCAAGAGCGATCGGCGCTCTTAACCACTAGGCCATCTCTCCAGCCCCAACAATAAATATTTTTAAAAGAGGATGGGAATATCAATTCTATGGTTTAGAAGGCAGTGAGATTTCAATCCAGAAAATTCACCAAATTAGAGTTTTCAAAAGAAAATATCTGCCATAAACAGTATCAAAATTTAGGCTTAAGTGTTTCATACACTCAAAGTTTACACACACACACACACACACACATACACGTATGTATATATTTATATATATATTACTTAGGAAATATTTAATTTCTTAATATTGTTTAATGTCTTCTACTTAAACAATGTAAAAAACATCTGAGGATTTAAATCATGGAAAGAATTCATCTTTCATCTGACACCAAAGACAGAACCATGGTAATATTTCCTAGACCCTGTAGCTCTGGCTGTCCTGGAACTCACTCTGTAGAGCAGGCTGGCCTTGTACTCACAGAGATCCGCCTGCCTCTGCCTCCCAAGTGCTAGGATCAAAGGCGTGCGCCACCATGCCCGGCCTCACTCCTTTTCAATATCGTGCGCCACCATGCCCGGCCTCACTCCTTTTCAATATAGTGCTTGAAACTCTTGCTAGAGCAATAAGAGGAAATTAAAAGTGTACTAATTGGAAAAGAGGAGGTCAAACTATCCCTTTTCGCAGATGATGATATTATACATAAGGGATGCCAAAAATTAGACCAGAAAACTCCTAGAAAAGATTAACAGTTTCAGTAAAGTGGCATGTTACACAATTATTCTACAAAAATCAGTAGCCTTTCTGTATGCCAATAAGAAGCAATTGAAGGAGTACATGGAAAATCTCCCATTCACAATAGCCTCAAAACGAATATCTCAGAACAAACCTTTCCAGACATTAAAGGTCTCTACAATGAAAGTTTTAAATCTTTGAAGGAGATTGAGGAAGATACCAGAAGATGGAAGAACCTCCCATGCTCATGGATTGGAAGAATTAATATAGTAAAAATGATCATCCTACCCAAAGTAATATAAGATTCAATGCAACACCAATCAAAATCCCCAACTTTCTTCATAGAATTAGAAAAAAAAATCCTAAAATTAATATGGAAAAAAAAATGAAAGACCCCGGATAGCCAAAGCAACCTTAAGAAAAAAGAGTATTGCAGGGGGAGATTACTATGCCAGATTCCAAACACTACTACAGAGCTATAGTCATTAAAACAGAATGCTATTGCCACAAAAAATAGACCCGTAGATCAATGGAACAAAATTGAAGACCCAAATTTGAGTACATGCAATTTCAGTGACTTGATATTTGACAAAGGGGCCAAGAACACTCAATGGAGGAAAAGGAGCAGCTTCTGTAAATGGTGCAGGCGAAACTGGATTACCACTTGCAAAAGAATAAAACTAAACCTCTACCTTTCATTTTGTACAAAAGTCAACTCTAAATGGATCAAAGACCTCAGTGTGAAACCTGAAAGTCTGAAAATGTTAGAAGAAAACATTGGCAGTAACTTACAAAATATAGGTGTAGGAAAAGACTTTCTAAATCAGACAGCAGTTGGGCAGGAAATAAAGTTAACAATCAAAAAGTGGGCCCTTGCCGTGTGTGGTGGTGCACGCCTTTAATACTAGCACTCAGGAGGCAGAGACAGGTGGATCTCTGGGAGTTCAAGGCCAGCCTGGTCTACATAGAGAGTTCCAAGCCAGCCGGGACTAAAGGGAGAGACCCTGTCTCAAAAATACCAAAAACTGGGCTGGAGAGATGGCTCAGTGGTTAAGAGCGCCAACTGCTCTTGCAGACGACCCAGGTTCAATTCCCAGCACCCACATGGTGGCTAAGAACCGTCTCTGACACCAGTTCCAGGGCAATTCAACACCCTCTTCTGACCTCCATGGCGTTGCACAACACAGGTGCACCAACCTACATGCAGACAGTACACTCATACACATAAAAATAATAATAAATACCAAAAAAGTGGGCCCTCACTAAACTAAAAAGCTACTGTAGAGCAAAAGAAACAATGAAACAAGTGAAGAGAAAATTCACAGAGTGGGAGGAAATCTTCACCAGTGACACAGGACAAAGGTTTAACATCCAGAGTATTAAAATTACTCAAAAAACAAAGGACCGTCTCTTTCGCACCGGGACCAGAGGGGCCGGGGCTAGTGGTCTGCACCTTGGTGCGGGTGGCAGGGTAGTTACCTGGGCAGGCATCTGCCGTCTCTGCCGCAGGTAGGGGGCAGTGGGCGGGACCGTCCTACATCTCTTTCGTGCCCCAGGACCAGAGGGGCCGGGGCTAGTGGTCTGCATCTTGGTGCGGTCGGGGGGGGTAGTTACCTGGGCAGGCATCTGCCACCTCTGCCGCAGGTAGGGGGCCGTGGGCGGGACCGTCCTACGTCTCTTTCGCGCCGGGACCAGAGGGGCTGGGTCTAGTGGTCTGCACCTTGGTGCGGGCGGCGAGGAAGTTACCTGGGCAGGCATCTGCTGCCTCTGCCGCAGGTAGGGGGCCGTGGGCGGGACCGTCCTACGTCTCTTTCACGCCGGGACCAGAGGGGCCGGGGCTAGTGGTCTGCACCTTGGTGTGGGCGGCGGGGTAGTTACCTGGGCAGGCATCTGCCGCCTCTGCCGCAGGTAGGGGGCCGTGGGCAGGACCGTCCTACGTCTCTTTCGCGCCGGGACCAGAGGGGCCGGGGGATAGTGGTCTGCACCTTGGTGCAGGCTGCCGGGGCACGGGCTAGGTCAGGAATTGCCCCCCCCCCCGAGATTGGTGAGAATCCAAGTGGACCTTTTCTTGGAGAACCTTCAGAGCAAGAAGAGAAGAGTGGTTTACAAAATTGAAAACTAGACAAGTCAATACTCCATAAACAAGGAGGAGAAAAGGGGTGGGGGGGAAACAGCTAAAGGAGGAAAGTAAAACTATCCCCTAACATAGTGAAAAGGTATTTGTGATCTGAACCACAAAAGGGAAGCCCACATGCCAGGAACACGACGAAGGGACAACATGGGAAAGGCACAGGAAAATCCTGCATCAAGCGCTAACAAACCAGTAGGAGATAGCTACAATGGGAACCCCATGGAAGAGACCCAAGGAACAGATCTTAGAGGAATAATTGCAGACCTATGCAGAGAAATTAAAGAACATAAAGAGGAATTCAGAGAACTAAAGAGAGAAAATGAAAAACTCAAAAAGGACCTAGAGGGATACAATGACAAACATCAGAAAGAACTAAAGGAACAGATTGACAAACTCCAGAAAGAACTAGAACAAAAAGAGAAGAAAAATAGAAAGAAGAGGAGACAGGAGAGACTAAAAGAGAGAGAAGAAAACTCAAAAGGAACTAGAGGGATACAATAGAACAAACTTCTGGAAAGAAATAAAGGAACAGACACGCACAAACTCCACAAAGAACTAAAGAAGAAAAAAACAA